>JAUELO010000279.1:2986537-2998208 GCA_032357855.1 Amphibolips quercusostensackenii | reverse complement strand
TAGCCATCCATAACGTAAATAAAAAAAAAGTACAACAAAAAACATTCTTAAAAAAATATGGTATAAGTTCTGAGATGAAACAGTGAATGATAAGCAACATAATGTTGAGCGATTTGAATAAAAGAAAATTTCTTTACCGGAAAACGGCGATGGAGGGGGGGGGGGGGCGATCATCAGTTGGTCCCTTTTACAAACACCCGATTTTTTGTCTAATTTTAGAATATATTTTTATAAAAACTGATCCAAAGTGAAATTCCATTCGCATAACTTATTTTTTAAAATTTAAATTTCTTTTTTTAAATTAAAAATCAGATTTTTAAGTACTCAAAAATTAAAAAATTTTTTTATAAATGTTAATTTTTTGTTGCAAAAATGGCCTGACATACTTTTTTTCTTAGACTTAACATAATCGGAATCAGGGGCGGTCCAGAATTCGGTCAGGGGGGGGGGTCACCCAAATATATGATATACATATATACATTTTACTTTGGCGTCGGATGTCATATATAAATTCACATAAGAGAGGAGAGGGATATTAAAAATTCAAAAACCATTAAATTAAAAACTTTGATTTTTCAAAGCCAAAAACCATTACAATTTAGAACTTAGATTTTTCCAGGGTAGACCCCCCCTCCTCCCGTGGGTCCGCCCTTGATCGGAAGGCATCCTTTTTATTAAATAATAAATTTTTTTTTAATTAAAAAGTAATAATAATTATTCCTAAAAGTGGAATAAATGTCTATTTTTATTTTTAAAAAAAGAAACAAAAGTTTTTTAACAAATAGAAAGAGACCAAAAGTGGAAGTGAATCGGTAAAAGGCTTTCTTATAATATATAAATAAATAAACATTAATATTTATCATGAAACTTTTTATATTTCAGAATAATTATTTCATAGATTGGAAAAACAGCTTCGAAGTACACTCCAAGCTCGATACAAATCCGCTCCGTTTAATTCATTCCTAGAACTGCTAGCCCACGAAGTTTCTCAGCTTGCGGGGCGAAAGACGGTTGCCAATCACACTTGAAAAACATCAGCAGCGTAGTGGAAAGGCGCAGAGTGCGTGGGTACTTACATAGGACGATTGCGTAATCTTAGGAAATGGCTCACATGTCCCTGACTGTTTACGTTTGAGGCGCCCGATTGAGGGCCAAGGCCAGTGCGAGGCAACCCCCGAAACTGGTCTTGTATCGGAATTAGAGTGTATAAACAAAAATATCATCAGCCACTTCTCTTCATCGATAGGAAATTTCAGTGAAATGTTACTTCAAAAAACTTCCCAAAAATAATAATTTACATCCAAATTAAAATAAAATCCCATCAAAAATTTATTTTGAAGAAAAGGCAAAAAGAACCTCCTTCTTTCCACAAATGAAAAGACTCCAGATTTTTCTTTGGTTAAAAAAATTCATTTAATTTTCAAATGTAATATTCTCTGCAGCTGATTTAGTAAAATCCACATTTTTTCACAAAAGTCGACTTAAAACTAAGGTATTTTCGAAGATTATTAATTAATCTATAATATTTGCCGACAGATGAATGTAGACACAGCTTCTTACTATAATAAAATGTGAATTTATGAAGATTTGGTAAAAATAGTGATGCGTCTATAATGCAAAGTATACTTTCGATAATACGTCAATATCGAGATGGAGGTAGGATGGTGGAGGGACGGGATATGGAAAAAGGATAAAATATTTATTTTTTCTTGAAAAAAAAAGATCTTTACGTCGTTATGTAAAAAAAAACGGATAAAGAATATGATCATTATAATTTTGAGCGCACATTTGGCACTCACCCCTACCTAAAAAAAAATTTCGATGACTCTTGATTACTTTCGTTAATGTTCGGCCAGTTTCACCCCCAACCACCGACTTGTCCGGGTCAGGGGCTCGACGCCCAACGATTCTTTTTTTCTCTTGAGGCTTGCTCGTAGCTCTTCAAGGCCGGAAATGAATGGGATTCGGATCATATTCTTTGTCACAAGCGCGAAAAACCTTCGGATCTTGAAATTCGAGTTAGAGAAACATCTTCAGAAATCTTGTCTTCGACTTTTCTTTGCAAAATTTTCATATTTTCATTGTGAAACTTCAAACTTCCCTCTATCATCCAATACCTCTTGATTCAAAACCTTATAAACAAACAAACATGTTAGAGAACATACGCCTACTTCTACACTTTTATTTGTTTATTTATCACCTTAAATAATTTACTTATGAGGTACCAACTTTATCAGATAATCATTTACAGAAATTGGTACCTTACTGCACAACTGGCTGGAATACAATTTAGCAAAATATCGAAGCAAGTTGTAGAAGACATAAAAAGCTATTAATCGTATTCCAACCTTCACATCGTAGTTTTTACGATTACAATATCTGAAAGCCTTATCAGCAGACTCGCGATTCATCAATGTCAATGTGTGAAGATAAGGCTTCGTATCCATTCTAACCTTCCTATTTTGTGCTGAAATTTTTTCGAGTCCCCGTCATGGTCAATTTGGGTAAAAATTATGAATGGCCGAATTCATTAAACGCAGTGAAGCACAATTAGGAAAGGTGAGAATAGCGAAAATTAGAAGTAGAGTTTGACCCCTTATACAGTTAGCAGAAAAGGGAGTCAAAGGGTCAAGTCACACTAATGGCTCCCACAACACCTGGCCCCTCGCATCACACTCGAGTCACTTAATACCGACCTGAAATTCATTAAGCAACAAAAACTATGATTTTTCGACCCAGGTTACATGAGGTGCACTTAGTAACTATCGCATTCCTCGATGCACCTGTCTTCCACTCTCGTTACTCACTCATTAGATGAATACTTTTTTTTTAATTAAAATTTAACAATGTAGACAGTTTACAAAAATATGATCAGGGTCTTTCGACAATTTTTGAAAACTTTATATTAACAGGGTGTCTACTGAAAAGTTCAAAGAAATTGTAGTAAGTAAAAGTCGCTTCAGGGTTGTTGCTACAGAACTCAGGTTTCAAAATTCCATGACTTTTCCCAGTCCAAAATTTTTCGAAAATTTATTCAATTCTATTCAGTTTCAAAATATTTTACTATCCTCATTTCTTGTATTATAGATCTACAAATTAATTCGGTGCCTTTACTTTAAACTTTAAAGTCTTGTACCTCTTGATCAAACTTGACTTTTTTCCGCCCTAAGATAGTTTTGAAGAGCGAACGTTAAGCTTCAAAACACAATATAATAGGTGGCGGCCCTGCGGACTTACCCTACAAAATCAATAGTGAATACAATGGTGTCCGACATGGAACTTTTGAGACACTGCATTCTTTTTGCATTCCAGTTAAAAAAAATGCAGCTGAGGCGACCGAAATGATTTGGTAAACCTTATGTAGAAAAACGTACGGTGACACATAAAACGTGTCAAAAATAGTTCTAAAGATTTCACAATGGTAATTTTCAATTGGAAGGCAAAAAAAAATGCAGTTTCTCAAATGCTCGTTGTCGGACGCCATTGTATTCACTAATGCTTTTTAAGATTAAGTCCGCAGGGCAGTCACCTATTAGATTGTTTTTTTTGTAGTTTAAGATTCGCTTTTTAAAACTACCTTAGGACGGAAAAAATTCAAGTTTGACCAAGATTTACAACACATCAAAGTAAAGGCACCGAATTAATTTGTCGACCTAATGCAATTATTAATCAATGCGAACCTTGTGGGAAAACTTTTTAACACACCCTACGACGTTCTAAGAAAACGTAGTTTTTACAGATTAACGTAAAACTAGATCTCAAGTTTCTTCCAGATATAATTTTTCACAGTACGGAACAATTCAAATATTTTTCCTTTTTTAAAACAATTTTAATTTAATTTAAGAAGCTTTGACAAATTATTATAATACAAGAAATTCTTAAATAGTCTCACCGATTAACTAAATATTTAATAACACTAAAAACATAACTAATCATTTGTTTAATTTGCCTCTAAAGTTCCTGCATTTGGATAATAATTGAAACAAATATTTAAATTTTCTTATATTTGAAATTCAATACATATTTAGGCAAAATTAATGTGGGTACTATATTAAATTCAATTTAAACCCCTTTAAATACCTAACTTTTCGAGTAAAAATATTGCATTTTCAACAATATAGATAAATTTTTGACAAAATAATTGAGTGTTCAACCAAAAAGAATAATTTTTTGCCAAAAAGACCAAACAGTTGAGTTTTAAACTAAAAAAGATCAACTTTTGAACCAAATAGTCGAATTTTAAACTAAAAAAGATACTTTTCAACGAAAAATGGAAGTTAAATTTTTAATTGAAAAAATTTATCTCCAACAAAAGAAACCACACTTTAAAACAAAGTGATAAATTTTCAACTCAAAATGACTATCTTCAACTGCAGCAGATGCATTTCGAACAAAAAATATTCCAACTGGAAAACTTAAGTTTTAAAAAAAAAAAAAATGATTCTTCAAAACAAAAAGATTAACTTTATTGCAAAAAACGATGATTTTTCAACAAAATACATGAACTTTTAACTAAACAAGACATAAAATTAAAGAAAAAAAAAGACTAAACAATTTTCATCCAAGCAGTTGAATTTTGATCTAAAAAAGATCAATTTTCAAACAAAAATAGAATAGTTAAATTTTCAGTTAAAACAATTAATTTTACACAAAAAAAAACTAATTTTAATCCAAAGTGATAAATTTTCATGTCAAAATGATTTTCAACTCCATAAATCAACCAATTTTTTACCAAAAATAGAATAGTTAAATTTTCAGTTGAAAATAATTAATTTCACACAAAAAAATTGAAACCAAAGTAATAAACTTTCAAATCAAAATGACGATTTTCAACTGGAATAGACGAATTTCAAACAAAAAAATATAAATTTTTTACAAAAGAATTTAAGTTTTCAACCCAGTTATTTTATTTTTAACCAAAATGATGAATTTTCGAATAAAATTATGCTTATCTAATTGGAAAACTTGAATTTCCAACAGAAAATATGATTCTTTAAACAAGATTATTAATTTAATTCCAAAGGGGATGATTTTTTAACAAAATAAATGAATTTTTGGCTAAAAAAGACAAACTTTCAACTAAATAGTTAAATTTTAAACTAAAAAAGTTCAATTTTCAATAAAAAATACAATAGTTAAATTTTGAGGCAAAAAAAGTCATTAATTTTTAACAAAAGGGATGAATTTACAACTAAAATAATGAATCTTTAACTTCAATATATGAATTATTATCAACCAAAAAGATTAATTTCTACGAAAAAAAGCGAAATCTTTAACAAAATACATGAATTTTCAACTAAAGAAGATAAATTGTTTATCAAATATTCAATAGTTGAATTTTCAGTTTCAAAAATTAATCTTCAAATAAAGAGATGAATTTTTAACTAAAATTATGGAATATTCAATTGTGATAGTTCATTACATTTTCAGTCAAAAATTTTTTTTTTAATAGCTGCATTTTTAATCAAAGTGATGAATTTTTAATTAAAATGATGAATCTTCAACCGGAATAGTTGAATTTTAAATAAAAAGGGTGAAATTTCAACCTAAGATTAATTTTCAACCAAAATTTAAATAGTAACATTTTTAGCTAAAAAATCTAATGCTCAAACAAAAAGATACAATTTAACTGCAATGATAGACTATTCAACAAGAATAATTACACTTTTAGTCAGAAGAATTAATTTTAAATGAAGAACAATAAACAATTAACAAAATATTTCAACTTTGAACTGGAATAGTTACATTTTCCGTAAAAAAACTCATTTTCAGCCAAAGAAAAAACTAATTTTCAACTAAATAGCTCATTTTTCAATCAAAAATATGATTTTTCAGTTAAAATTATGAATCTTCAACCAAAGCGATCAATTTGTAACAAAATAGTTTTACATTCAACCAAGTAATTGAATTTTCATTCCAAAAAATACGAATTCTGAACAAAAAATGTAGAACATGATATTTCAACCAAAAAAGATTTTAATTTACAGTAAAAAACGGTTGAATTCATCAAAAAAGACTAATTTTTAACATGAGTTGAATTTTCAACTAATACAGATTTTTCAGCCAAGAGAAAAAAATTTGCAAATGAGATGTTGAATTTTCAACTAAAAAGAATAATTTTCAACTAAAAAGAATAATTTTCAACTAAAAAGAATAATTTTCTACCAAAAAGAACGAATATTCTAACAAAAAATATAAATTTTCAACCAGATACTTGAATTTTCAACAACAACAAAATAGTTATTTTTTCAGTGAATAAAGATATTCAAACCAAATAAAAAAAAAATAATTTTCACCAAAATATTGTTAAGTACAGTTATATGAATTCACGTTTACAAATGAAGAATCATTAGTATTTATTTTATAATTAAAATAAATAAAAAAAGTAAGCACGCTCTCCGAAAAATTCCCTGATATTCCAGGTTTTTCCAGGCTTATAAAATTTCCCTGGCAATTTCAGGTTTTCCAGGTAGGGCAGACACACACCATGGAATAGATATAATTTTCTGCGAAAAAAAAGAACCCTCAACCCCATAATAAAGGTTTTGTTTTTTTAAATTATTTTTTAATCGGTTTTTATAGAAAATTTAGAACTCGGGTGACTAAAATAATAACATTATTTGATTATGAATAAATATCACGTAATTCTCGAAATATAAACTCAAAATAAACTTTGAAGTTAATACAATTTTTCAACAGTAGTCATTCAGCTCGAAGGATTTTGAATCTGGGTTTAAAACATTTATTTCTGAATTTTTAAACTTGACAACTTGGATTATTTAAAAATGTGAGATGTTTATAATTTACATTAATTTGAAACTCAATAACGTTCGTTTTGATAATTTTAATCTTGAAATTACTCATTTTTTAATAATTTATTCACATCATATGGATGAAACATTGAACTAAATATGAAACGCTTTAAATTCCTTAAAAAACCAACGAACTTTTAACAAAAGTAATTAAAGTTCTAGCCAAAAAGTTTAATTTTAAACCTAAAAATATTACTTTTCTACGAATTTTCAACCAAACATGTAGTTGAATTTTTCAGGCATAAAGACGAATTTCATAAGACAGTTGAATTATTACTCTGGAAAGTTGAATTTTCAACAAATAGGTTGTTTTTAGTCATGAAATATGAATTTTAAACCAAGTAGTTGAATTAAAAAAAAAAATTAATTTTTACCCAAACAGTTGCATTTTTACAAACTAATTAATGGCCTTCCTTCCACTCAAAACGAACGAATTTTTTTAGAAGCCAGTTAAATTTTTAACTAAAAGTTAATTTTTAACCAAAAAAGATGAATTTTCAATCAAGAAAGATGAGTTTCCTGTCATAAGGGGAATTTTCAATTAATCCATTTTTTATTCAAAAAGGCGAAGGCTCAACAAAACAGTTAAATTTCCAACAAAAAACAGGACTTTTTTTACAAATAATTGAAGTTGCAACAACAAAATTAAATTTTAAAACCAAATAGTCGAATTTTGAACCCATAAGAATGAACATTACCAAAAATAGTTGGATGTTCTTATTGGGTTCTATTAATTTCGTTTGCAATAAATAAAGATAAAACGAAAAAAAGGGAAGTTTCTCGAAAACAGGGGAAAAATATAAATTCTTTTAAAAAGGGGAATAGTGGAAAGAGTGCGAGGACTGTAAGACTGTACTGATATCAATTTATAATGTGTTCAACTAAAATAATACCATTTTTTCTAGATTTGAATTTAAATTTGAAAAGTTTCATTCTGATTAAAATTCAAAATAAGACTAAAAAGTCGCACTACCGAGCCTTATAATGTATGAATTTGTATTTAAAAAACGGATATGTAAAGGGTTTTTCAATAATTATTGAATGTTAAACAATTCTCACTTATATCATTATAAAATTTTCACCAAATCTGGAATTATAATCATATTACTTTTATCAGAAAAAAATGAATTCGCAAACTAAAAATTCGTCTTGAAGTACTGAAACAATTATTAAGACTTTCAAAAGACTAAAAAACTTCCCGTTATTTTTTCAAAATTTCATCACATCCTGACCTTTTTAAAATTACACAACTCTTCCAGGTTTTCGAGGTCTTGTAGCAACCCTGCGCTTCTTTTTTAGATATTTTTTTTCTTAGAAGTAGTTTCTACTTCCGTTTCGTGTTCTTTGGTAATAGATCTGAACTTTAAGACCTATTTACAGACAAGCGATAAAAATCCCTTAGTCCAATCTTCAATATTCCTTAATATTATCGTGTTTTGTAAACATCAAAATATTTTATCTACTTAAACAATTAAATAAGATTATTACATTTATAATATTGAAAATCAGAAAATACCCAATTAAACTTTAAAAAGACTATTAAAAAAACTTTTAGTCTACAACTCAATAATTTCACAGCTCTTTTGTTTTATCATAAAGAATATAATCAACAACCAAATCTGTTTCTGACTACCCTTTTTATACCAAAACTATATCACAGCTGATTAATTATAATGCATTATTTCTAGAAAGATAGGGACTAAAACACAATAGATAAATTTAGTAAACATTCTCCACTTATGAAATTGAAAAACTATGAGTTTTCACCTCGAAGGAAGTGGTTACTCGATAATTTATCGCAGTGATTCTTCGAGACTTAGAGCAGAAAATTCTACAGGAACTGAAAATGAGAGACTGAAAATGCGTACAAAATGAATGATTACATCGTCTCATATTGATGTAGACTGTCTGCGTTGTAGTATGAATTTTTATGCGAAGAGCGATCGGACTTACGTGGTGAGTACGAGCGAGACCTGGACCTTTCGTAGCGAGAAGAGCGCTTTCGGTAGTACGGACTTGGTGAACGACCTCGGTAGCTTCCTCTGTGACTGCTCCTTTAAAAAATCAAAAGTATATTAAATCAGCGAAATTATCTTCATAATTAATTAAAGAAAGATTTGCAGGTCTCGGAATCACTTCAAATATCAAAAATAGTGTAGTGTCACAAATTTAAAAAAATAGTGCCAAAACTGTGTCGTAACATTTTTCAAGTATTAAATTTAGATGTAGTCCGAAATCAAAGTGTGCAACGGAAAATTAACTCAATTTGTTCAGCAAAATTTCCAGTTTTCTAACCTAAAATTTTAAAAGTATTAAAAATTAGTTTAAATGTTTACTTGAAATGTTGTATCAAACTATCAAAATTTGTATTTATTTATCGCAGGCTTCACAGCCTTTACTCCTTTTCTCACTTTTCCACTTAAATGCGAACTGAATCAATAAATAGAACCCAATAATTTGGTTGAAAATTCGTCTTTTTGTCTTGAAAATACAAGAATTTCTAGACTCTAGACTATTTTTTTTGTTGAAAATTCATCTCTTTCTGTAGAAATTTATTCTTTTTTGGCCACAAATACATCTTGATAAAAATTAATCTGCTTCGGTTGAAAAATAACTTTTCGGTTAAATTTCAACTGCTTCTTCGAAAATTCTTTTTTGGTAGAAAATCGATTTTTTTTGATGAAAATGCAACTGTTTGGTTGAAAATTAATCTGTTTTAGTTAAGGACTCAAATATTTTGTTGAAAATTTTTTGTTTGTTTATTAAATCCAACTGTTTTTTACTTAAAAATAATTTTTTTTTAATATCAACTATTTACAGGTCTCGTTCAAAATTCATCTTTTTAGATTAAAAATTCAACTCCTTAGTTGAAAATTGAACTACTTTCTCAAAAGTTCATTTTTTTTGTTGAAGATTCATAATTTTACTTGAAAACTCGTTTCTTTTTTGGCTAAAAATTCGTCTTTTTGATTTCAACTTGGTACTACAAATTAAACTGTTTTGCAGAAACCTTGTTTTTAAAAATTGAGAATTAATTCTCGTTAATGAAGACTTAACTACTCCATTTTTCATTCAAACTGATCTTATTTAGTTTAAAAATTCAACCATTGTGTTAACAATGTTTAGAACCAAAAAAATATAAATTAAAAATTAATCAAATAAAATTGTAACTCAACATCACATCCATTGTTCAAACTATTTAGCTAGAAATTCATGTCACTTGTTGAAAACTCGTCTGTTTTCAGAGGAAAATGAATCTGCTTGATTGAAAATTCAACAATTTAGTAGAAAATTCAACTAAGTGGTACAAATTAAGTGTTTTGTAGGAAATTCATTTTTTCTTAAATTGAAAATTAATTGCCCCAAATGAAAATTTAACTACTCCATTTTTTGTTAAAAACTGAACTTTTTTAGTTTGATAATTCAACTATTTGGTCACTGCAATTTGATGAGAGACAGTGTGTGTCATTTTTTTTGAAATAATAATATCAAAATAGTATCTACGACCAAAAAAAGTGTCAAAGTGTGTCAACAGTGTGGTGAACCCGAGGCCTGCTGTCTTTATAGTTAAAACTTGAAAAATGTTTGATCGAGGGGCGAATTACTCTTGCAATCTGATGTGCACTCTCCCTCCGCAAACTTATACAATCACATGAAATCTTTTACAATACCTTATAATCACCCCTTACAAAAAAAAATATTACACAAAATTCAGTATATATCTATAATGATTTTCCTACCATGATTCTCTCATACTTTTTTTCGCGGTTCTAGAACAATCATTATAGAGAATCATAATACTGGTTTTTTTATGGTTATTATTATTAATAATAATAAAATCAGTATAGAAATAAATAAATAATGATAAAACATTATTTTCCTACAGAACTGTAATGAATAAATGAATATTTAAATTATATTCAAGGTCTTTTAAGTGATTTATGAGGTATGCAGTCGTTTATTCGAATTTTTAATACGAAGGGTATAGCTAGTTAAGCATGCCAAAAATGCTGCCAAAGGGAACCAAATGTTAAGTCAGCCATTTGAAAGCATACACTACCGTCGGAAATTGTCAGCACGATTGGCGCAAGCACTATGAAAAATCAATGCTGACTTTGAACAACGATAACTCTTTGAAAAAAAGAGGTGGAATTTTTTTAAACAGTTGGAAAGCTTATGGAATTCCAGGTCTGGCGGTGCCTAACAGATATATTTTTGACTTTCTGAAGAGAATACAGCACGTAAGAAGTTTTAAAAAAAATACAAGATCTCAAATTTTGTACCTCGACATAAGCTTTTAGCATGACCTAGGAAAATTGTTTGAAAAATTTGAGAAAATTATACGACATAGAGCCTAAAATCTTATCTTTAATTTACGCCAAAAAAAATTCGAAAATATTTATGGGTTCCCGAGATACGATTAAAAATGTTCAATCGTATCTGAGTTGAGTTTTAGGCGACAATCACGGCTTTCGGCCGGTCTGCTTCTCGCGTCCTTTTTTTTAAGGCAGGACCGAATAGGCCACGCACAGAAGTAGCGCTTGAGTGGGGCTCTCTTGTACTTTTGATTCTGTTCATTAGTAATTTTTATTTCAAATTATTAAAAATTAAAAAAAAATATTTATTGTAATTTGTAATTATTTACAATTATTTAAATCTAATATTTTCCCTATATTAACGAATAAAATAATAATATACAGTTTTTTTATTTTTTTAAATTCTTATAAACTAGAATATTAACTAGAATGTAGATAATGTTAAGAGTAAACTATTTTTCAAACTAATTGTGCATCTAAATTCTAAATAAATTATTTATATGAAAAAACCGACTAAAACTCAACTCAGATACGATTGAACAT
>JAUELO010000279.1:2957527-2972999 GCA_032357855.1 Amphibolips quercusostensackenii | reverse complement strand
CGGCTGCGAGACCTGGAGTACTCCTTCATCGCCCTGTGTACTTCCTTCCTCTCCCTGGACTTCCGGGACCGCGAACGAGAACGGGAATCACGGAGGCCTTCTGCACGCACTCTTCTGGGACTCGCACTGCGACTGCCGCTTCGCTGATGAAGTGCAAACAGAAAAAACACACAATACTTTTATAATATCTTTCTTTAAATATACAGGCTTCGAAGTGCTCCATGAAACTAAAACAAGTATCCAAAAATTCTCTTTCTGAAGAAAAAAGCATCTTTAAAAATAAAAAATAAAGTATTAAAATAATAGCCCTTTTAACCCTTTAAAGGCCGGAATTATAGAAACGTAAGAACTTACTTGAAATTAAAATTTGTTTCATACTTATCTGTATGTAAATTATAACTGTGCTCAAGACTCAATGAAATGCAAAAATTTTAAATCCTAAGGCCATGTGAGCGTAACCCAAAAATTTTTTTCACATTTTTTTCAAATCCAACTTTTCAACGCAATATCGCGTTTGTTGTGAACGTAAGATGGGTTTGAAAAAAATGCGAAAAAAAATTTGAGGTTACGCTGATATGGTTCAGACTTATCAAATGTTTTCTGATGCATTTTTATCAGTAGGACAGCTTCACTGTAAAAAAAATGTGTTGAATTTTACATCGCCGGGCGATGTAAATAAAAGGACCTTCGAGTATCGGAGTAAGTTTACGAAATTATGTAAAAATCCACCTAGCGATGAATTTTGCAATTGCAGCTGTTGTGATATTCGAATTCGGTCGGTAATTTTACACACGAAAATGCAAAATTCATCTGTGCAAAAATTAAATAAAAACTATTAGGTGACAGGATCTGAACACTTGAAGCTGAAACTCAGCACAATTTGATGAAGATTGAAGACACACGAGCCGGACACGTTACCACTTACCTAAAATCCATAAGATACTATGGATATTTTTTTGTAGATCATATTCCGTAACAAAAATATGAAATATACATTTTGAATAGACGAATTTTTCGGTTCCAATAGCAGAAAATGTAAAAGTCAAAATACTAATAGCTAAAATTTTATCTATTTTTGTGTGAAAGCTGTCAACGAAGTTGAACATAATTGTCAATTTCCTCGTATTACCAATCAAAATGCTCCAAAATCAGAGGACGAACAACGTAAACGAGAGACGATTGCAAATTTACATATTACTTGTTTAATTATTCCAAATTTTAAATTAATTATAAATCCAAAATCTTACAGTTTCCGTCAGGGTAAAATCAAAAATCTTTGGTGAAATTAAAAAACTTGATGTAATTTTGAACTCAGAAATGCGACTTTGCCGACCCTGGTATTTTTACACGCTACGACTGAATTTTTCCTTATGAATGTAAAGTTCGTACGAGGGCATTTGGGATTTTGTTTGTATCTAGTGTGTAATATTACACTGCTGTTCGAGGGTCCTTTTGTTTACATCGCTGGAGGCTGTAATTTCACAAACTTTTGTAAAATCCCTCAGTGAGTTGTGTGAAACTTACAATGATACAATATATAATTTTCCGAAACTTTTTAATTTTCCACAAATCTTTTTTTACAGTGCTCAAATACCTGATTTGTAGAGACTTGTAGGATCTTTAAAAAAAAAAATTTCAAGTTTTAAGAAACCCATCGACTGTTCTATTTTGATCGATTTCTTTTCTTCCTTAGGTAGAAAAATTGCCATAGGCAGAAATTTCTAAAAAATTTTATTTTAAAAAACATTTGAAAGTATGGTGAATTTTTTTATATCACTCTACTGATAAAAGTAGCTTTACATTGTTTTTATCTTTTAAAATTTAATCCCATGTAATACTCCCCCAATTCAGGGTGGCCGTTTTAATCGAGGAAAATAATTCCCGGGCATTTCCCGGTTCGCAAAAATTTGTTAGGGTCATAGAAATTAGAAAATTCGAATTGAAACTTTTTGTAACTTCTAAATATCTTTTTAAACGATTCAAATTTTTCCTAACCTTTTTTTGAAAATCCTAAAAAATTATAACTCTTAAAATAACTTTTCAAAACAAAAAACCATTTTCAATTTACCTATTAATCTTAAGAAAATGTTTTTATTCTTTTGAAAACTTTCACAATTCTTAAAGAGCTTCTAAATTTTTGTTCGAAATCCGCAAAAATCTAAATTTTGTTCTAAATTAGGCCATGGATGTTTGCAACATAATTTCGGTACGAATAGACGGATTCTGTCAGAACACAATAATATAAATGGATGCTAGTTTTCCATGCTCTAAATTGAAGAATGAATCAATGAATTTTTAAAGTTTTAAATATTTTTATTTTAAGTAGTTTCAAATTAATAGCTGTTCAAAATGCAATACTTCAACTTAAAATAACAAATTTGTTAAATATAACAATTAAAATGGTAACGTTCAAGATTTAAATTTAGTTTTCTTAAATTTTAACGATTCAAGGCTTTTCTACTCCAAACAATACAGTTTCAAATTGTTTAGTTCGTAATATTTTATTTGTAACTGCTTATTTTAAAAGAACAGTCAATTACTGCTGAACATTAAAAAACGGTTAATTTTAATCAATTTTTTAAAAATATAATGCACAGTTCATCAAATTAAAACGTTTTTAGCCAAAAAGTTTAATTTCAAACGCTTTTAGTTATATAAGTCTTCGAAACTGCATTTTAAAATTCTTTAAATTGAGATTGTACGCTTGAAAATGAAGACCTAAAATGGAAAATTTTAAAAGCAAAAGAACTTACAATTAAGCATTGAAAACTGAATGACTGAAAAAGAATTAAACTTAATATTCTTTTAAAAAATTGAAATGCAACTCATGTTAAGTTATCTTATATAACGTAATATTTAAAGTAATTAGATATATTTATCTTTTAAAAATTGGGAAAATTATCTGTCAAAGAACAAACTGGTTGTAATTTCCCGATTTGCCGACCTAGCCATGCACCCTGCTGATTCCTACCTTACCGACAATTTTGTGAACCTCACATCCAGAAGAATTTAGGTATAAAGTTGAATTGAATTTTCTTTTAATCAAATGAAAAGCACTAAGAAACACTCCTTAGTGTCTCTCATTTAATTGTCTGAAATTTCAACTAGATATCTCAATTCATCTAGACGTAAGTTGTGAAACAAGTGGACAAGGTAGGAATTGATTACGTATTACATGGACGCAAAAGTAAAAAAATTTTGAATTTATACATATAATATAAATCATGTATACACTGAAATCAGAAGCCTTCTGCTTCGCACAAGTTTAATTGACAAACTTTAACCTTTTATCATTAAAATTTGTAATTACGTTACGGGATCTAAAGACTATGGAAAAATAAAATTAGGAACCTTTAGTTTTTCAATTGTCCAATTTTGATAGCTTTCAAGATTCAAAAGATAAGAGGTTCTAATCGCAAGTCATGCAATTTCTTATCAAATTCAATATCCGACATGGTAATAAAAAGCGATCTAAGAGTGCAGTATTCCATTGAACTTTTCAATGTTGGCGTGATGTGTAATTTTAATTCCAGATTTCTGGCAATACTTAACTGACTTACCGATGACATTTTATAATTTTTTCTCTTGCGTTTATTACTCCTGCCTACAATTTCTGGAAATCTGACTAGTTGGATTTTCGTCAGAGCACAATATTTCTTTCAGGGAAATAATTTTAATCTGATGACTCACTTGTTATCCCTTGTTTAGATAAGTAACCATAGAGACATGAATCTTTATTAAATCGATACAACCATCCTAATTAATACATCACAGATCAATCATCCTGACAACTCAAGCTTAAAGCAAAATTAAATCAAAATTATCTCGTTCAAACAAAGAAAATAAGACTATGAAAAGTTTCAATTCTGTAAGAAAAACCACAGCAAAATATAAGACAAAAGTAAAGAAATATTGAAAATGACACCTATTTTTAAAAATAACTTTCATATTTTTGAATCACCAATCCAAAACAGGAATGATTCCTGATTTGAAAAGAACCTAGAGACTGAAATAAAAAATTGCAAATTAGTACATTTCCAGGAAAATTTTTGCAATAACAAAATAGAATTATTCATAATTATCATTCACATCCTACTAAAAATTGCGTCAGCGAATTTCATCAAAACAAATTTAAACCTCTTCAAAAAAAGGCCCAAAATAATTTTTTCTCATAAATCTTCCAGAATCACGGAAAAAATGCTTTAAAAAAAGTAAAAGTAAAACGTGTTTAACCTTGCCACGTAATTTTATGGTTTTATCAAGACAATCGTGGAAAATGAAAGGAATTAATCCGATTGAAAAAGTAGCAGGAGCGATAAGATTACCATGAAAGCTATATCTAGAGGTGTAATAATACAGGTGAGAAAGAGGTGGAATAAAAATCAGCTAGGTAACAGAAAAGTTTGGATCGATAGCGGTTCTTCATTCGCCGCATGTGAGGAAATTCAGTCACAGAGGAGTAAATGCTCAATTTCAGGAAAATCACTTAACTCACCTCGATATCGCTCATTTTACTGAAAGGGTGAAGAAAGCTTGTGCACTAAATAAAAGAAACTATTTTTTAATTGGACCGAAATACAAAATACGAAGCGTCGTCGAACTACCTGAAACTGTAATGGCGTAGTTAGAAGAAGTCCTCCTCCCCTTCACTCTCCACTGAAAAAGTGCGCATGCGTGGCGTGCCAAACAATAGCCAACCGTTGCTTAGCGACTGTTGGTAACCCTTCGTTCGAACAGCGGGAAACATTTAAAAAGTAGCAACTAAAATTTAGGGATGTGAGTCAATGAAATGTTTCATTAGACCAAAGTTTCGGAATCGTTTGAAAGTTTCAATATTTATTAAATTCAATCCGAAACGCTTTAATTTTTTAGTACAATGAATGATTTTTTTAACGACATAGTTTAATTTTTTATCCAAAAAATCAATTTTCAAGAAAAGAAGATAATTTTCTACCAAAAAAAATGAATGTTCAACAAGATAGGTAAATGTTTAATAAAACAGTTACTTTACCAACCAAAGAGATGAATTCTTAACTAAAATGATAAATCTTCAGACATAAAAAAATGAGTATCGAACAAAGTAGTTCATTTTCTCATCAATTGAATTTTCAACCAAAAAAAAGACAAATTCTGATCGAAAAATGTAATAGTTAATATTCCAACAGAAACTTTAAAAAAATTAAAAACGGTTTAATTTAACAACAACAAATTTTTTCAACAATTTGAATTAATTAAATGTTTTAACAATTTAAATTAGTAGCTGAATTCTAGCTATGAATTAATTAATTTTACTAGTCAATTAGTAAGTTTTACTGATGTCTCATTAAAAAATATTTGATTTATTTATGAATTAAGAAATTAAATTTTTAAGTGATGAAGGCAAACTTTCAACAAAAAAGGTGAATTTTTAACCAAAGAATATCATTCAGTAAAAAATAGATGATTCATATCTAGAATACACTCACTGATTGATAGTAGTAAAAAATGTTGCTGATTCAAATTTAGAGAGACTCAAATAGTTGCATTTTTAACAAACAAACAAATAAAATGCCTACCAACGGAAATGAATTTACAAACCAAAAACACGAATTTCAAAAAAAATAATTGGAATTTTAACCCAAAACGATGTTTCAGACAAGAAATAACAAAGATTTCAAACAAACTGTTAAATTTTTAAGCCAAAAGTACAAATTTTATACAAAACACTCGAATTTTTCACCCAAAAATATAACTTTTTAACAAAAATGTCAATTTTCAACCAAATAGTTCAATTTTCAAGCAAACAGATGAATTTACTACAAAAAAGACAAATTTTTAACAAGCAAGTTACGTTTTCAGCCAAAGAGATCAATTTTAAAATTAAATTATATGCGTTTATAACAGATTAAATGTAAAATTCACTTATCAGTAAAATAAATAATTATAAAATTTTTTAATCTTGCAAAATTGAACAATTTTTCTCTAAAACCCGTTATATTATTTTCTGAACTATTAGGAAATCATTTGAAATACTTTTCGAATTTCTCTTTTCAAATTTTAAATTATTTTTTGAGAAAGACGAATTTCCAACAAAATACTTGAATCTTCAATTAAAAAAGATTACTTTCTAACCAGATGCAATTTTAGTTAAATAATGTTAAATGTTTACCAGCAGAGACGAATTTGCTACAAAATAGTTGTATTTTTTATCCTGAAAATATGAGTTTCCAAGAAATACGTTAATATCAAACAAAATAGTTGAATTCTCAACCAAATAGATGAAATTTCTACCAAAAGGACAAATTTTCGACGAAATAGTTACATTTTCAACAAGAAATATGACTTTTCAGCTAAAATTATGAATCTTCATAAAAAAATTAATTTCTATAAAAGTAATTTAATTTGAGTTGATTTAGTTAAATTTAACTTCAATTAAAAAATATAAATTATCAACAAAAAATGTGATAGCTGGTATTTCAACTTAAAAGAAAATATATTTTTTTTTAATGAAAAAGCGTTGAATTATTTAAGCAAAAACGATTTTACAACAAAATAGTTGAATTTGTAACCAAAAATAAGAATTTTCAGTCTGAAAATACGAAGTAAAAAACAATAATAATAATTTTCAACCAAGCCATTCAATGTGTAACCCAAAAGAATAATTTTCAACCAAAAACATTGATATTCAATAATACCGAAAACGGAATTTTTAGCAAATTACAGTTAAACTCCACTGAAAAATAAAAATTTCAAAAAAATAGTTAAATCCACATCCAAAAAATGTCATTTTTAAACAATCAATTGCACTTTTAATTCAAAAGCTTAAATTTTAATACCAAGGGAAGAATTTCGAAACATCTTTTAAAGCGAGTCGAATTATTCCCAAGCTTTTGAGAATTCTATTTAATTTTTATTTTAAAATTTATTTTTCAAAATAGAAAATCATTTATAATTTCCCCAGAAATCTAAAAAAATTAGTTTTTTTTGAAACCTTCAAAATGTTTTAAAAAGTGTCGAAATTTTGTTTGGAATTCTTCAAAAAATTGTATTAAGTTTTAAATTGTTTGAAATTTTTGATTGAGGTATTTTTTAAGTTAAAAGAATTTTTAATATTTTAAAAACTTATAAACCTTTTGACTTTTTAAAAATAGTTATGACTTTTACCCAAATGTTTCAAAGATTTCGCATAAATTTCTAAAATTTCTAAATATCTTCAAAAATTATGGTATTTATTCTAAAATTAAAAAATTATCTGCATAATTACAAATATTAACACAAAATATTCGGTTTTTTTTATTTTTATTTTATTTTTTAGAATTTTTAATCGTTTGGAAATATTCTCTTAAAATGAATTTGTCAAAATAAAAATTTATTAAAAATTTCCCTAAAAATTTTAAGAGCATTTTTGCATTACCTTGAAACCCTTTAAAATAGACATTTTCCAAATCTTTGAATGTGATTCCCGGTTCGAATTTTTATTCATGGTTAATTTCTGGTTTTCCCGGGTTTCATTTTAACTTCCGTCTATTTCCCGGTTTTCCGTTACTTTAAGTATTTAAATTTTCCCGCCTTGATATTCGAAACTTTAGAAACTTTGAAACGTTTCCAAAGTTTCATGAAACTTTACAGCCTGAATTTATAAATTTTGACAACGAAATGAAAGAAAAAATGAAAAAATGCATTTAAACTTGCAAGTAAAACTAGTTGAATCTCATGTAAGATTTAAAATGATTGGATAGGTATCTTTATTATGAAGTTTCGAAAATTACCATAGTTTTCTAATTTTGCAATAAAAAATTATTCACGGGATCAGACGGGATATTTCAAATAACACCTTTGGCACTTGCACTTCCGTTAATGGCCGGAAATGAACCAGACAGCTGCGCAGGATCGTTGTGTTTTGAGTAACCGCGCGCATATCACATACGCGAAGCCGCCGCAAACGAGGAAGGATTCTCTGGTAGTCGACGAACCATTTTTCTGTCGTCAAACGGATCAAGCTTTTTGTGAGACTTGGATCGATCACAAAAAGCGGGATTCGCTTTTCGCATAGGAATTGGCCTGCCACTGGAGCCAGCTGATTTGTGAAAGTCGTTCGGAAAATTGTGAGTAAAAGCCGACGACTTTTTTCTTGGTGTGGCGGTCTATGTGCACCAGACCGGTCTGGCTGGGCGTTTCTACAGTGTTTTGAGTAGTTTTTTGTCTCCTTCAAGTTGAAAAAGCAGCAAGCAGATAGATATTTTCAGTCCGGAATGTGTCGTCTTTCATAACCGTTCAAGTCCCTTAGAATAATTTTTGCACTCCAAATTAATCGATGCCTTTCTACAACAGAACATGGCCGCCGGCCGGTTCTCTTATAAGTTTCTCCACGCAAATTAACTTCGTCGCGCAAAACCTTTTTTAAATATTTTTTAGTTTATAACCTAAAGATCAGGTATATAAATTGTCGTTGTTTAAAAGATGATTGTGTGCGGAATTCCGAATTAATAAATAAAGAAAACGTGTTTTGAAAAAGTTACAAGTTGAAAAATAATTGAAAAGTGTGTACTATATCTAAAAATTCTTATTTAGAGCTCTCAGTTATGTCTGTATTTAGATTTCTCGATAGCTTTTATTTCCTCGTACGTATTTTTAAAGAAAACATGACAAATCTTAAAAATAAAAAGCAGGTCTGCATTGTGAGCGTGTTTTGAAATTGATTTACTCTTGCAAAAGTTTTTGTTTTAAAACTTAATATTAATAATTAAATAATTTTTTTAAATTTACGTTAAAGTGACGAAATCCGTAAATAAAAACGCGTATGGTCTACTAAGTATGTGTTCAATGTATTCTTTATTACAGAATTTCTCTTAATCTTTAGAGCATTCCAAAATTCCACGTGTTTATAAAACATTAAAGTTGTTTTTATTTTTTCAAGGTAGTCTCACCATCCACTGACGTATATTTTCGAAGAATTCAATGGAGGTAAACACTAAACATATTTTTGCATTTATCACTAATCCATAATCAGGGTGTCTATCTGATCGGGAAACTACCAGGAATATGATTCAGTGACCGGGAATTCTCTCGAATGCACTTATATGCAAATTAAAAGTGGTTTCATATATTTTACTACTCTGATTCTGAGTTGCAACAGAAAATTTGTAAAAAAAATATATAATTTCAACTTTGAGACAGGGGATTTTCTAAAAGATTTACAATTCTGAGTTGGGACACGGAATAAATCATTTAAAGATAAAAAAATTACAATTATCCTGACTTAGAACATGTACTTCTTAAAAAGAATTATGATTCTATGTTGCGACATGGAATTTCAGCAAAGAAATATAATTTTGAGTTTAGGACAGGGTATTTTATTAGAGTATTAATAGTTTACTTGGAACCGAAACTTCTTAAAAGGGAACGCGAATTTTAGAAAATAACTATAATTTCCTTTTCCAGACCCCCCTTCCCTTTTCCAGCTCCCCTTCCTCTTTTGAGGTCCGTACGTTTAGACTCGACTATATTATAAACGTACGGGCTGTCCGGATGTTCAGACTCTGCCTAAAAAAAGTCCCTCTTCCAAATTATGGAAAAAGGTAGTTGCATTTCAGAATTATTATAGAAAGTTCCCGTAAAGAATTATAATTTTGACAAATGAAACTGGATATTTCGTAAAAAATTATACGATGGGTTAATTATTCGGATATTTGGTGTACACTAGATTGCATGTGATTGCCAAAGATTGCATGGGATTGCAAAAGATTGCGTGGGATTGCAAAATGTGGCATGAGATTGCAAAACATTACATGGATCATAGGAAATTCTTGATATAAAATCATTATATACAAAAGCAATTATAGAATAATCAGCTTTGGAATCAATAAAATTAAAATATTGAAGGAATTAGTATCAAAAGTAGATCAACAGCAAAAATCTGCGAATTCTCTTGATATTTTTAATGTCGATTGAAATTTAATTGAAATCCATGAAAACCTTTTGTTATCTCTTCAAATCCCTTGATATCTTTGGAAATATTGATGAATTCATTAAAATGTGTAAAATCCTCCAAAAAATGTATTAGTTGGAGGCCCATTAAATCTTAATCTTCTCTCCTTGAATTTAGTAAAATTCTTGAAGAGGGTGTCCAGCGACCCTGAAAACCTGGAATTCTCCTTGATTTTTTTAAAACCTTGATAACCTGGAAATCTCCTTGAATTTTTCAGGAGAACCTTGAAGTTGAATTATTCTTTTTTTTTTTGGCTTTTAAAACAGTTTTTTTACTAAAATGCAAAGAGTAAGTTTTAGTTTGTTATGAAAGAAACATCTTGTTTAAAAAAAATCATGTTACTGAAAATTTTTTTATTTATCAAGGTATAATTTATCTTTTGTTTATTACAGAATAAATAAAGAGGTTTTAAGGCACTTTCTGTAGACTGTACCAATTATTTTATGGAATGCAAAGAACAGACTTTAATAGTGTGAATAATTCTATAAGTTTTTAACTTTCCCGCTAATATGGAATATTTCTGGAATGAAGTATGAATTTTGTTGCTGTATTCAACTCACAAATTATTAAAATTATTAGTTGAAAATTTTAATGTTTATTCAGTATCATAATTAAAATGAGTTATGACCATACAACAGGTTTTTCGAGGGGTTGACCACTCGATTTTTGAGTGTACACCAGATTTCAAAACGTTGCAAAATATTTCGAAAGATTTCACAAACATTTTGAAACTTTAAAGATTTCAAAGATTTTAAAAAACTTCAAAGATTTGAAACGATTTCAAAAGGTTTCAAAACTTTTTAGAAGATTTAGTTTTCACAAAAATATCCCAAAGATCTCGAACATTTCATAGAGATTTCAAGGATTTCAAAGATTCGAAAAAGGCGTGTATATCAGATTTCGAAGATTTCACAAGGATTTCGAACATTTCAAGAAGATTTTAAAACTTTCAAAAGATTTCAAGGATTGTAAAAAGGATATGGTAAACCCTATTTCTAAGATTTCAAAACATTTTAAAGATTTTAAACGATTTCAAAACTTTTTAAGTGATATCAAAATATTTCACAAAAGTGAAATATTCCAGTGATTTCAAACGAATGTAAAAGATTTCAGAAAGTGTTCAAAAATATTGTAGATATTCCAAAGATTTCAAACTAATACAAGAGATTTCACAAATATTTCAAAGAATTCATAAAAGATTTCACGAACAAGGTCTAAAGAAGAATTTCAACAATATTTCAGAGATTTCAAGAAATTTCACAAAGTTCCCATAGATTTCAAAGCTTTCAAGGACGTAAAAGATTTCAGTACAACAGATTTCAGAGATTTCAAAACATTTTAAATGTTTTTAATAATATTAAATTTTTGTAGGAGATTTAACAAACATTTTAAATATTCTAGTGATTTCAAACGAATACAAACGGCTTCAGAAACATTTCAAAGAATTTATAAGGATTTCAAAGGTTTTAAAAGATGTTAATGCTTTCAAACGAATAAAAAAGATTTCACAAAGGTTAAAGAAAGATTTCACAAATATTTTAAAGGGTTCATAAAGATTTACAAAAGAGAATTTATATATTTGGGTTAAAATTTGAACTATTTGGCTGAAAAACTTAATTATTATTTTGAAAATTGAACTATTTAGTTGAAAATTTAATTACTTTCTTCAAAAATCATTCTTTTTGGTTGAAAGTTAAATTTTGTGATGAAAATTCATATCTTTGGATTGAAAATTTGACTGTTTTTCGATAAAATTCGCGTTAGCTTGAAAATTCAGAAATTTAGTTGAAATTTATTTTCTTCCTTGACTGAAAAATGTTTCTTAGTTGAAAGTTCGTTTACTTCGGTAAAAAATTAAACTATTTAGTGAAAGCAATTGAAAACTCATTTTCGGTTTGAAAATTATACTGTTTTTCTAGAAAATTTGCCTTTTAGCTTGAAAATTAAGTAATTAGGTTGAAATTTGTTTTTTTTTCTCTACTGAAAAATCTTTCTTAGTTGAAAAAGATTTAAGAAGATTTCAATGATTTCAAACGAACACAAAGAATTTCGCAAACAAAAATTAAAGAAAGATTTCAAAAGATTGAAAAAAAATGACACAAACAGTTATTTCATTATTTGATGAAAAAAGAAGACCTTGAAAAACTTGATTTCTTGACCTGGAAAAGACCTTGAATTTTGTTCCCAGGAATCGCTGGACACCCTGTTCAAATTCCTTGAAGTCTTTGAAATTCCTACCAAATTCGTTGACATCGTATTAAATTTTTGATATCTTGAAATTCTATGTAATCTTTTTAAATAATTCAAAATTCTTTGAAATACGTTTCATTCTTGCATATACATTGAAATTGTTAAAATCCGTAGCAATCCCTAGAATATAAATCGAATTAAACTTATTGATTAAAGTTATCTAGACCAAACCGTTTAAATACCTAGACATTTTTTAATCTCTTGAAATGTTTAGATATTTAATGAACTCACTCAATCTTTTTAACTTCCTTGAAATCCCTTGAAATTTTTTTAATCTGTTGAAATCCTCCGGCATCCCTTAAAATCACTTGACATCTTTGAAAAACGTAAAAATACTCTGAAATCTCTTAAAATGTTTCGAAATTCCTTGAAATTCATGGAAATATTTTTTAATCTTTTAAAAACCGATAAAATCTTTTTAAATTGGTTGAAAATTCTATAAATCCTCTAAAATCCGCTTAAAAACTTTAAAATCCGTGAAAATCCCTCGAAATTTGATGACATTCTTTGGAATTCCTTAAAACCTTATATGTTTGGAAATCATTCAAATTTCGTGCAATTTTTTATTAATCTGACGAAGTCGACAAAAATCCATGGAAATTCTATAGAATTGAAATGAAATTAAAGTTATTGATGAAATTTCTAAAAAAAAAAATAGTTAAATCCCCATAAATCTTTGCATGCCTTGAATCTTGTAAAATACCTTAAAATCACTTGAAATCGTCAACAACCCCTTTAAAAATTTCACTAGAAATATCTTCGAATGCTTTCGAACTTCTATACAATTCTATGGAATCCCTTGAAATTTTTTATTCTCTTAAAATTCTTTAGAATTCTTTAAAATCGCTGGAAGTGTTTGGAAATCTTTAGAATCCTCTAAACTCCCTCGAAATGTTTCGAAATTCCTTGAAACCCCTTGGAAATATTTTTAAATCTCTTGAACACCAATAAAATCTTTTAAAATTAGTTTAAATATTTGAAAACACCCTAAAAGTCTTCAAATCCCTGGAAGTCCCTGGAGATTGGTTGAATTTCTTGAAATCTATTAAAATTGGTTGAAATTTGACGTTAAATAAATAAATTATTCGTTTGTACATACTTCGTTTCTTTTTTTTTTGCATCTACTCTTTCAATATTTCAATATTCATTATTTCTACACATTGGAACTGAAAATTATGTTAATTCTGATGTAGAATAACGGAATATAAAAAAATCTGTGACCCAAGTCGGAATTGCTCACAATTTGAAACTTCTCTCTTCCAAATTTTGGAAAAAGGGAGTTGCCATATTTCTAAATTATAATAGAAAATTTTGTAAATAAATATAGCTCTGACTTGGAGCAGAGGATTTTTGACCCGAAACGGGAATTTTGGTAAATAATCTTAATTCTAATTTAGAAAAAAAAAAAATCTTTTGAACTCTTAAATTCACCGGGGATAATTACCAATTGACCGAAATAAGTCCGGAAATTCAAGATCATCTGTCGGGTAGACACCCTGATCTTAATGTACTCATTTGCTAACGCTTCCGCTCTAATAGTTAATGTCAGATTAAAAAATGGTCTTGTGGACCGTTTTGTCAAGTTTTTTGATATTGCTCCTTCGACCTTAACGAACACATTCTCCTCACGTTTCTCTTACTTCGCGCACGATTTTATTTAAAACGTGAACTTTTCTACATTATGTTCAAAACTATTATATCAAATGTACATTACATTTATTTCTGTACCTCGGCCTGGGATTGCTTCTTCAGATATTGCAAAATAGAGTACAAATTTTATGTATCATGATTACTTTAATATTTGTTTCATTAAAGTTTTTTATTTTGAATTAAATTTTATTCTCAGCTACCCTGAAAAATGTATCATTTGAATAAAATTATTACAATTCGTAATATGCATTGGTATTGAAACGTACGTATTTTCATTGTCTTGTTTTTTATAATAAAAAAAGTGTGCATCATATAAAAAATTTGCTATTAAACATTTTATTGCAACTTGGGTTGTTTTTTCATAAATTTAATTTGTTTATTTTCAATGTTATTTTTTACTATTTAAACTAATTGTACCTATCCTAACGTAAAGAGGTTCTAAGCAAATTTGTAGATATAATTTAGACGATAATTTGCATGAAATAAAGTGTTATTGTAGCTTGTGTCCTTTTCCCAAAAAGTTAATTTTTTTTATTTTTAATATATTTTTATAAGAAGTGTATACAAAATTTGCAGTTCGTTTTTTACAAATAAAAGAAAATCTACTCGTCCTATCTAAATATTATTTGTAACGAATTTTTAGATCCTTTTTGGGCGAACAACTTTTGTCATTTAATTTTTTTCATAGCTTGTGTCTTTTTTTAATTATTTTTTTTTTTTTTAATGCTATTTTTTACGATTAAAACAAAAACTATGCGTCCCATCAAAAAAATATTGATGACAAATGTGTAACTCTTTCTTGGATGAGCAACTTTTTTCTATTTTTTTTTGTCATAGCTTGTCTTACTTGTCAAAAAGTATAATTCTTTTATTTTTAAATTTATGTTTTACGATTAAAACCAAAACTACGCGTTCCGTCCAAAAATGGTTAATAAGACATTTTTTAGTTCATTTTCAGGAGAACAACTTTTGTCTTAATTTATTTCATAGTTGTGTCGTTTGTCTAAAAATTTAATTTTTTATTTTTAATGTTTTTTTTTAATTAATAAAACAAAAGCTAAGCGTCCAATTAAGAAATGATTTTAAAAAATTTGTAGTTTTTTTTCGGGTTAACAACTTTTGTCTTTTTATTATTTTTTTCGTATCTTGTGTCGTTTATCCAAAAATTTAATTATTTTATTTTTTAATTTATTTTTCATTATTAAAACCAAAACTACGTGTTCCATCAAAAAATAATTAATGACTTTTTTGTTCTTTTCTGGGAGAACAATTTTTTTCTATTTTTTTTCGTAGCTTGTGTCGTTTGTCCGAAACTTTAATTTTTTATTTTTAGTGTCGTTTTTTACTAATAAAACGAAATCTAAGCATCCAATCAAGAACTAATGAATAAAAAATTTATTGCTCTTTTTCGGGTAAAAAACTTTTGTATTTTTATTTTTTTAGTAGCTTGTGTCGTTTGTCCAAAAATTTATTTTTTTATTTTTAATGTTGTTTTTTCGAATAAAACGAAAATTACGTGTTCTATAAAAAAGTGATTCATAACAAATTTGTAGATCTTGGTTGCAAAATTTTTGTTGATTCATCTGTTTTTGTATATTGCATAGT
>JAUELO010000279.1:2918561-2928888 GCA_032357855.1 Amphibolips quercusostensackenii | reverse complement strand
TAGACCTGGCAAACCGGAAAAATTTATTAAATTGTGAAACCGTATAGCGATCCTGTAATAAAATTAGAAAGGTTTACCTAGAAGTGAACTACAGAACCGCCGTAGTCCTTGCTTTTGTCTAATTGAAATAACGAGCCAGTTAATCAATCTGTTGCAGGAAAGTGCCAGTGTCTCGTGCAGTTATCAACTTTGCCAGTGGCCGTTTGCTATGGTTGTGGTGTGACTAGTAAAGATGCTCAAGCCAGTGCTGCTCAGAACGCTTTGGAATATTTGAAAATCATGACCAAGAAGTGAGCCAGCGCTCTGCTCCTGTCAATCGTCTCAATCAACAGTAAGACCAGCAACACCTTACTTTCCAAAACTCTGAATAACATCACCGACTCTAAACTTTACGGCGATAGTAAGGTTCGAACAACAAAATCACAAATCAGATCTGTAAGCAATCCATTGAAAAGTAAAGACACCTCATCAAACTGCGCGATTCAATCCACAAGAATTAGAACTAACGGTACGACCGATAATCTAAAACCAAATATCTCAAATCACACTTTCGGCAATCTTCGCGGTATCAACAACACCGGCAATCCGTCCCATGATCACTCAAAGACCAAAGACTTTGTCCCCAGAAAGTTCATCGAGACGGATCCCAAAATAAAATCTCAATACAAAGAACCCGCGAATCAAGACTACAAAAACGACTACAAAGATCAGGATTACAAAAGAACATCCGCGAATCTCACCTCGAGGTTCCAGCTTTCTTCTACAAATCAACAACTTCGAAATGATTCGACTGCTTACATCATTAATCGAAAGAATTTTGAACAAACCATTCCGAAAATGGCATCAATCAATTTTCCTCCTTTGCGTGCACCTCAGAGCATCGTCAACGTTCGGCATCCTTTCGTTACCGAGTCAAGAAGTAAAAACGAGGCAGTTTTGAATTCAAAATCAAAAGTTGGTATCGTGCAGAGTGGTTTAGTTAAAGATCTGGATCCTGGGAGGCAAACTTGCGGTTACGGAACATCTCCGATAACTCTGCCAAGTGTCCAAAACCTGGGAAACATCGCACCTAATCTCTCGCCCTATCCGCAACCAGACTCCTTTCCTCAGGGCGTTACCAACGTTCTCTTCCCCGAAACTCAGTTCCCGCCATCACCCTCTTTTAATACCACTCAGGTTGGACAGTTTCCCACCTATGATCCAGGGAATTTTGCTACCACTCGGGTGAATGTGAATCCAGTCATTCCTCAATTTTCGGAAAACTCGATTCCTTATCCGCAATACGAAAGTCCACAATTTGTTCCATCTAATCACTATCCTTCTGCGGAAATTGCAAACAGTCAGTATCAGTATCCGGCAAACGTTAGTCAGATTCAGGACTCGCCTTTATTTATTCAGAGTCTTCATAGTCCAATCGCCGTTACGGACCAGTACGCCGCGCCAAATTACGCGCGGGCGGTAAGAACCGAGATGATACCACGATTAAGGAGGCCACCGCGATTTAACAAGTAAACTTGGAGGTTTGTAGACAGGTTTTTGTAAAAGATTTTCAAACTTTCTTAGCGTTTACCTCTGCTTTTTCAGGAAAGGTTCGCGAGAAAATTTGTTAATGAAGCTCGGTCGCACTATGGTGCGCTGCGTGAGAGATGCAGTGAAAATTATTTCAATTTCAGATCCATTTTGAAATAGATTTTACCCTAATCTCGAGTCACTGACAGACGTGAGCATCAAGAAGCCACCGACGTCTTGACGGATTTGTTCGAATCAGAAATAAATTGGTTTTTCTTTATCGATCGGATGTGACAGGAAGTTTGATCATTAGATTTTTTTTTTAATTGATATATACCAATCGATTTGTAAATAATTTACAAAATTATTAATCAATTTCGGTGAAGCCGCCAGAAAAAGGTATAACCTTGTAAAAATGGCTTTGACAAAAAAAACCAACTCTCTAGGGTGTTTTTTAATCACAGATTCCATTTACCGGCATCTGTAGTTTTTGTCAGTGCTCAAAACTTTTTATTCTAGAGTTTGCAAATCGATACCTGCATGTTGTAAGAACCTCTCTTGGAGTGTAGGTCTAAAACGATCACTCTGACGTGGGTCGTCTAAACTAACCACTCTGCTTTCTGAGTTTGTCCTTCGTTAGAATTATTTAGAATTTCTTTGAATTCTTTAAAGTTCTTTTTATTTGTTTGAATTGTCTTGAGTGGTTTGAAATGCTTTTACACTGTTTCAAATTTGGAAGAATTAATAGAACTCAATGAATTTCAAAGAATGCAGAGGATGCAAGTGATTTAAAAGTAATTCTAAGTAAACTACTGAATCAGAGAGTATTAATTACTTATCTGTTGTTTGAGTTGGCATTTAGCGCAGCGTATGCGTACGAAAGTGAGGGACCAACTCCAACAGCATCCTTGGTTTTTGGTAGCTATTTTCTGTATTTCCAAGGACTTAACCAGGACGAAGAGCCAACTATATAATCTTCAGAGAACGAAGTAATCTTATTGAATTATTATTTTGAGTGAGATATTGCTTCCTGAATAAAAGGCCAGAACCTAAGAAGAAGTTTAGACGACAAACGCATGATGCGGTCGCCAGAGTTTCTTTTAACAAGGAAGTATCGAAATGTCGGTAAGAAAAATTTGGGATTAGAATTCAGCCTTGTCAACTAATTGATAAGAGTGAAAGGAACTTACGATATTTGATGAAACCGGTGTTTTAATGGAAATGAAGGAGTCAAAAAAGAGATGTGATTACGATACAGTTAGGCGATAAGATATTATTACTCTTTAATAAAATGATAATTACAAGCTATACTTTGCATAGAATTAGTGGAGGTTTTCCAATAATTGAATAATACGTAGCTTTATTGATATGTTTTTAACATTCTTTGACGCAGATCGGTGATTAAGATTGCTCTCGCGTCAAAGAAATGCTTCGCGACAACTATAATCGCGCTAGTTATAGTAATAATCTTACAGTGGTGTATGTTTTTCCTTTAGATTAGTAGCTTATAAACTCATAAGCATCAAGTAGAATACCCGTAAGGTTAATCGTTAAGGACTTCTCGTTAAGTACTCATCACTTTTTGTGATTTGTAAGAGTGTGCATTGAATTTCGAGTTGCCTATACAAATCTCGACATCGATTGAGACGCTTTTTGCCAAATGAAAAGGGGAAAAAGTCGAATTTTAACATGCGTCGAACGTACAATTGTGAATCATTGAAAATGGGAATTGAAATGAAACTGTTCTTCACACTTTGATGACTCTAAAAAAAAAAATGAAAACCGTATGGATTAAAATGATTAAATTAGAACTTTTATTAAGAGACGCAGGATAAGTTACTCGTCACTCAAGCTACGTTTGACGAGAGTGTACCGATTGCGCAAAAATATCTGCGCGATACTACTACGAAAAGTGTCGTAAAACAATGTCGGAGAGAAAAATAAAAAATTGTGTTGATTTTTATATATTTCTCTTCGAGGGTTTTGACATTCTGAGGAAAACGAACCCTTATTGAAAGCCGATATGTCGAACATTTCTCGATGCTAGTCGGAGCGTATTTTTTGATGCATAAGTTTGGAAAATAGGCATTACTTACATGCAAAGTATAGAGTGTGCAGTGAATTTTCTCATAGGATGATAATTCGATTATTTCGGATAGTTACTTTCAAAATTGTATTTTCTCTTTCGCTTTTTTACTGTTTTTTTTTTCATCCATATTGGCCTTGTGCGTCTTCTCACAGCTGCATACGTACACGAAAGCTGTTCAATACTTCTGCGACTATGTAAGTGACGCACAATCCCAATACATTTATAAAATGTGGAACAGGCTATAAGTAGTTTAGCGTGAACCTTAATTGGATTGTATTTTAGATCCCGAATAATTCCAAACACTTCGAGACGGAAAATGATTTCAATTAACAGTAGAATGAAAGAGAGATAGACTATTTCGTGCATGTGAAACTGATATGCTAACAGAAACGAAAAAGATGTGTGTATAAAATTTGGACAAGATATTAAAATTGAACAAAAGGTACAAACATGGCATAATTTTCAATGTGATACGTGAGGCTTTGATCTCTTTTTCTCGAACCTCTACTTACAAAGAAGGATTTGTAATGAATCAAAGCAATGGATATTCGAATGAGATTTTTAAAAGCTCAATAAGATTTGGAAGATGTTAACGTTAACTCAATGAGAAGCCCAAGTTCTTGAAGAAAGAACTTTCAACAGAATTCGCAGTCTTGAATCTCCGCGAACTGGAAGGTTCTCAAGACAACCTTGAATTGAAAAATGATGTTTAGGAAAGGCATCAGTTTGGTCGAATTTTATGAGAAAATATAATGTCGGTACTTTCTGTGTACCGAGGGACTAGTATGATTAACAAAGCACGTAGCTTTCGTCAATATTTGTCACTTATTGTAATACATTGTAGCGATGGAATACATTTTCTAAGATTTTCAAGTCCGTCTGTAGAGATAAGCAGAAAATTAACTAGAGAAAAAGGATTTAGCTACTCGGCGAATTAAAATTATAATTAAATGACTTCTTTAGACAATTTTTGTTAGACAGATATGTGCACAAAATTCTAGACGTCGGTTTCTGTCAAAATATTCTCCTTAGAAATCTGGGTGAGATCTTGAATTCTTTATAGTATTATTGTGATGCTGACCTTGTAAAATACTAACGGAGATGCTCTCTCATGAAATATTGAAATATTAAGAATTGTTTCACTGGAATCTTGGAGGGCATCTGGGAAGGAAAGATATTGAGATCTTCTCAGACTTATTAAATATTAACACAGATCACTCAAAGGGAGCACATGGGAATTTCTTGGAAAATCTGATTTCTCATGACGAGATTCATTTTCGTGTAATGAAGTCTTTTGTGGGAGAAAAGTACTTCTGAAATTCTGAGGTCACTTCCTGTTTGTGAAATGACCTTAATTTTTCCTAATAATGGTTCAGATTCCTTTTTTTTCTTTCGTATCTTTGGATGTTTCTAAATAATTGTACTATCCCGTTGAGTTATCTGTGGAAATTGTGCGGAATCGCAAACTGTAGTACGAAAATGTGATATGACTGTCACTTAGACTTGATTTTGAAATAATTTTCAGGATCCATAAAATTTCTAAACTGAGAATTATACGTATGTATTGTCTTAGGTATGACTTTTTGTTTATATTTTTTATACATTATTTCATGACCGACTAGGAAAAGAAGGATTTTCCGAAGAAAATCTCGCTTGTGTTAAGATTTCTATTCGTGAAAAAAATATCTAATAGAATAGATAGAATTTCTGGTTAAACCGGGAAATCACTTTTAAGTGGAAAGTGAAAGAACTTTTCCATGAAAATATTTGTCAAAATTTTTTTTTATTTTCATGTTTAATTAAAATTTGAATTTTTGTAAACGAGCAATAATTAAACGGGTGAACATGATAATGCCAATAGCGCTCTACAATGAAATTGTACATTTATAAAACTTTTGTTTAGCATTACAGTAATGAATAATATGTTCTCTTTTTTGTTACGTTTTTTTCCAACTATTTTTTTTTTATTTGAGGTGAACAATTTACAATGATTTTGATTATTATTCGTTAATAGCCAATGAGGCAAGTGAGCATACGACACGGACATGGCATACAGATAACGACTTAATCGATAACGGCAGCCCTCTCTTTACAGTTTGGGAATATATATATATATATATATATATCTATAATCAATCAAGGTTGTTCTATGTATGATTGTGCGTGTAACTCTGTTAATAAACTGATGCTTATGAAATTCTTGACTGTTTTCAATTACTTTCGCTGTACCTGTTGCCGTTGCCTTAGTTTTAACTTAAACGGGATTTCAAAAGTTATTGTAGAAGATTCAGGGTTGTTACCGATCAGGGAATGTCAGGAAATTTTAGACTTTACACTCTTCCTATTCCCCTCTTTTCCCCTCTTTTAAAGAATTCCTTTTTCCCCTGTTGTAAAGAAACTTACCCCTACTTCCACTTTTTCTCATTTTTTCGCTTAAATGCTATAAGAGTTTCAACATTTTTGGCTGAAAGTTAATTCTTTTTAATTGAAAAGTATACCTCCGTATTTTTATGATACTATTTTGTTAAAAAGTAATTGTTTGGTTCAGTTTTAATCGACTATGTTCAAAATCCATTTTATTAGTTGAAAGTAGAACTACTTTGTTGAAAATTCGTTTTTTTTTTGTTTGAAAATTTATTTTCTTATTTAAAAATTTAAATATTCCATTTTTGGATGAAAATTAATCGTTTTTAGTTAAAAATTCAATTATTAAATTTCTCGATGAGAACAACTTTTTTGGTTGAAAATTCCACTGCAGGTTGATATTTGAACTTTGTTTAAAAATTCATTTAATTGGTCGAAAATTTGTTTTTTTGTTACTGAACATTCAGGTATTCCATTTTTGGTACAAAATTAATCATTTTTTGTTGAAAATTCAACTACGTGGTTGACAATTAACTTTTTTCTTCGAAAATTAGGCTTTTTGTGTTGAAAGTTCTATTATTTTGGTAGAAAATTCAACTGTTTGGTTCAAGATTTACTTTTTGCTTGAAAATTAACTTTTTGGTTGAAAATTCATATTTTCGGGTTGAAAGTTTCAATTTTGGTAGAGAATTCGTCTTTTTCTTTTGAAAATGCATTTCTTTTCGTAGAAAATTTATCGTTTTGGGTTAAAAATGCAACTATTAGGTGAAAAATTAATCTTTTCGGCTCAGGACTCAAGTATTTTGTTGAAAATTCGTCATTTTTGGTTGAATTCAACTATTTCTTGTTTAAAATAAAATTTTTTTTGGTTGGAGATTCAAGTATTACATTTTTCAATGAGAATTCACATTTTGGGTTGAAAATTCAACTATTTAGTTAAAAATTTAATTCCTATTAAACAGCTCTAATTGGTCGAAAATTTGTTTTTTGTAAATAACATTTAACTATTCCATGTTTGGTACAAAATTTATCATTTTTTGTTGAAAATTCAACTATTTTGTTGACAATGAACTTTTTTGTTAAAAATTAGCCTTTGTGGGTTGAAAGTTCCATTATTTTGGTAGAAAATTCAACTCTTTAGTTCAAAATTAACTTTTTGCTTAAAAATTAACTTTTTGGTTGAGAATTCATATTTTCGAGTTGAAAGTTCAACAAGCTTTGTAGATAATTCGTCTTTTTCTTTTGAAAATGCATCTCTTTTTGTTGAAATTTGATCTTTTTATGTTAAAAATACAACTATTAGGTGAAAAATTAATCTTTTCGGTTCAGGACTCTATTTTGTCAAAAATTCGTCATTTTTGGTTGAACTATTTTTTATATAAAATTAAAATCTTTAGGTTGGAGATTCTAGTATTACATTTTTCAATGATAATTCACATTTTTGGGTTGAAAATTAAACTACTTGGTTAAAAATTTAACTCCTTGTTAAAATATCATTTTATTGTTTGATAATATATTTGTTTGCAAGTGAACATTTAACTACTCCATTTTTTAGCACAAAATTGATCAATTTTAGTTGAAAATTCAACTATTTGGTTAACAATGAACTTTTTTGTTGAAAATTAGCCTTTTTAGGTTGAAAGTTCTATTATTTTGCTAGAAAATTCAACTATTTGGTTAAAAATTACCTTTTTGGTTGAATTCAACTGTTCATCATTTAAAATGAAAATCTTTTTTGGGTGGAGTTTCAAGCAATACATTTTTCGATGAGAAATCACATTTTTGTATTGAAAATTCAACTACTTGGTTCAAAAGTTAACTTCTTTTTTAGAAATTCATTTTATTGGTTGAAAATTAATTTTTTTTTAACTGAAAATTTAAGGTTGAAAATTCAATTGTTACGTAAAAAATCGTCTTTTTTGATTGTGAAAACTTTTTTTGTAGGAAATTAGATTTTTTGGATATAAAGTTTTCTTATTTTGGTATAAAATTCGAATATTTGGTTAAAAATTAACTTTTTTGTTGAAAATTTAACAGATTTGTAGATAATTCGCCTTTGTTTTGAAAATATATCTCTTTTGGTAGTAATATTTTTTCTTGTTAAAAATGTAACTCTTTGGTAAAAAATTAATCTGTTTGGTTCAGGGCTTAACAATTTTGTTACAAATTCATCTTTTTTGGTTGAAGATTCAAGTTTTACATTTTCCGATGAGAATTAACATTTTTGGGTTAAAAATTAATTTATTTTTAACTAAAAGTTTAACTATTTAATTCATATATTCATATTTTTGAATTAAAAATGCAACTATTTTGTGTAAAATTCGTCATTTTGGATTCAAAGACTTTTTTTGGTGAAAATTCGCCTTTTAGGATTGAAAATTAAATTTTTAGTATATAATTGGTCGTTTTCAGTTGAGAATTCCACTATCTGCTTGATAATGAAATTTTTTGTTAAAAATTCATTACTTTTGCTAGAAATTTTATCTTTTTTTAGTTAAAATTACAACCCTCTCATGAAAAATTAATCTGAGGATTTACTTTTTTTTTTAAATTCGCCGTTTCAGATTGAATTCCACTATTTCTTTTTAATTAAAATATTTTGTAGTTGAAATATTAACTATTACATTTTTTGTGCGAAATTAATCTTTTTTAATTGAAATCGCCAATTTTTTATTTAGAATGTAAATATTTTTTGTTTGAACTATTACACTCTTCGCTGAAAATTCATCCTTTTTTTATTAAAAATTCAACTACTTGATTGAAAGGTGAACTCCCCTGTGGGAAGTAAAAAGATAGAGATACTATCCCTTTGAATCATTTTGAATCTTTATGATAAAAATAGATAGAGAAAATGTATGCCATTCTATCTCTTTGTCAATCTAAATTCGCGTCTATCATTTTCAATCTTCTTCTCTTTATCTCTTCTTATCCTTTATCTATCCACGTCAATATTTTTCTATCTTTTTGTTAATCTTAATTCACGTCTTTCTTTTTCAATCTCTTTTTCTATATCTCATCCTATCCTAATTCTATCAACGTCAATATTTTTCTATCTCTCTTGTCAGTCTAAACTTCTGTTATCTTTCTCAATCTCCTCTTCTCTATCTCTTCTTATCCTTTATCTATTCACATCAATCTTTTTCTACCTTTTTGTCACTCTAAATTAACGTCTTTCTCTTTCAATCTTTTTTTGTCCTCTTTTCTATCTCTTCTTATCCTTTATCTATCAACGTCAATATCTTTCTATCTCTATCAATCTAAACTCTCGTTATCATTTTCAATCTCCTTTTCTCTATCTCTATTCATCCTTTATCTATCTACCACAATCTTTTTCTATGTTTTTGTTAATCCTAATTCACTTCCTTCTTTTTCAATCTCTTTCTCTATCTCCTCCTTGCCTGATTCTATCAACGTCAATATCTTTCTATCAATCTAAAATCCCCTTATCTTTCTTAATCTCCTTTTCTCTATCTCTTCTTATCCTTTATCTATCCACATCAATCTTTGTTTTTTTGTCAATCTAAATTCACATCTTTCTTTTCCAATCTGCTTTTCTCTATCTCACCCTATCCTGCCCTGCTGGAAGTAAAAAGATAGAGATCCTATGTTCTTAAATAATTTTTAATCTTTATGGTAGAAAGAGATAGAGAAAAAGAGATTGGAAAAGAAAGACGTGAATTTAGAGTGACAAAAAGGTAGAAAAAGATTGATGTGGATAGATAAAGGATAAGAAGAGATAGAGAAGAGGAGATTGAGAAAGATAACGGGTGTTTAGACTGATAGAGAGATAGAAAAATATTGACGCTGATAGAATCAGGATAGGATGAGATAGAGGAAAAGTCGTTAGGAAAAAAGACGTAAACTTAGATTGTCAAAAAGATAGGAAAAGATTCACGTCGACAGATAAAGGATAAGAAGGAATCGAGAAGAGGAGATTGAAAAAGGTAACGGGAGTTTAGATTGATAGAGAGATAGAAGGATATTGACAGGATGAGAGATGACCACCATTCCTCTCTCATTGATGAGACAGGAAAGAGAGGATTGAAAAAGATAGACGGGAATGTAGATTGACAAGAAGATGAAATAGGACACATTTTCTCTATCTCTTTCTATCGTAAATATTCAAAATTATTCAAAAAGATAGGATCTCTATCTCTTTACTTCCAGCAGTAAGACGCTAGGTGGCTGGCGGTAAAAGTAACCAACAAGTGAAATCAGTCTTCGGACCTATAAGTAGAGGCCCTATAGTCCGTTTTCCAAGTTCAATTGGATTTTTTCCACCAACCTTTTTGACAAAAAAAAAATATATATATATTATAATATAAACTAAAGCTACACCAAATTATAAACATTCTGATAAGTTAA
>JAUELO010000279.1:2856117-2874254 GCA_032357855.1 Amphibolips quercusostensackenii | reverse complement strand
AAGAAAAAAAGACAACTTTTTTTCTGGAAAAAATGTTTTAGCAGATGAGAGGCTAAATCAACTGAGAGTGAAAATGAAGGTTCGTGGAAAAACTTAGCCTCCCTTATCGCTCTTCTTTACACAACCAGCTTTTGTATGCTTTTCACACGTTCATCTTAATTCTAAAACATGGTTGCAAGCCGTAATTTGAATGGAAAGGAAAAACAAGCTGTAGTAATATAAAATATATTAAAAACGTGTTGATAAATTTTAAAAAATGAAATTATTTAAATTCAAGTAGTTAAATATAAAAACGAGTCTGGGAGAGCTGTAAGTTTTAAAATCGAAAATCAGTATATTAAGAATCTAGAATTGTTTATGTTTTAAAGTTTTTCACTTTTTATGCTATTCAAATGTTTAATGAGAATTTGCTATTCATCAGTGAATATCCTTATTTATTTGATTCAATGAACTATTTCTAGATATTTAAATAGGTAAGATGCGTTGTAAATCAGTAAACATTTATACTGATTTGATTCAGTGACCCATTTCTCACTGATTAAAATTTATTGAGTATAATTATATAAATTATATAAATAATGAAAAATATCTTACATGAAATGTGTCTCTTTTATAACATACGCATAGTGTAAATATAATATACAAAGTGCAGTATTGCATTTCATCCTTTATGTTCTTCATTTATGTGCTTGTGGTTCTCTAAAGAGCAGTATGTGGTTTAACGCCAGGTCGTGGTGATTTGTAATTTTATACTTTTCTCAGCTTAAGTACTGTACTTCACATGACTTTTAAAATAAAGAAACGGTTTATTTTTATATAAAAATAATACTGTCTTCTGAGAGAAATGACCAATTTTATGCTCATTAATTTACGCAGGCTCCACAGTGTACACTCTTTCCCATATTGTCCTATTCCCCCGCTTTTTTTTAAAAAGTACTAACCTTTTTTCCCCTGTTTTCAAGAAATTTCCTCTTTTTCTCGATTTTTCGCTTAAATGCAAATCTATTAGTAGAAACCAATGAGAACCAATAAATATATTGATAGAACTCTATAGAAAATTCCAACTATTTTTGATTGAAACTCAATCCTTTTTGCTTGCAAAATTTACTATTATATTTTTGGTTCATAATTTATTGATCTTTTTTGGTAAAAATTCTACTATTTAGTTGAAAAGTCAACTGTTTTATAAACAGTAATACTTTAAGTCAAAAATTCAACTGCTTTGTTGTAAGTACGTCCTGCTGAATAGAAAATTCGTCCTTTTGGATTGAAAAATTATCTTTTTTGATAAAAAAGTCAATTTTTGGTTTGAAAATTTATCTTTTTTAGTTTAAAATGAACCTTGTTATTAAAAATTCAAATATTTAAAAAAAAACTTCAGTTTGAAAATTCAACTAGTTGGTTGAAAATTCATCTTTGTAGGATGAAAATTTAACTATATGTTTAAAAATGCAATAGTTTTTGGTTGTTCTTTAATGATTTTCTTGAAAATTTGATCATTTGGTTGAAAATTGATTTTTTTAAGTTAATTTTTTTTTGGTTGGAACTTAACTTCTTTGTTGAGTATTTAAGTTTTATCTTAGAAAGTCATCATTTTTTTGTGGAAAAACTCTTTTGTTGTATATTCGTCCTTTTGAATAGCGAATTCGTCCTCTTGGATTAAAAATTCTTTTTTAATCAGTTGAAAAGTCGTTTTCCCGTTTGGTTGAAAATTCATTTTTGTTGGTTTAAAATTAACTTTGTTTAAAAAAATTCAAATCTCTTCTGAAAAAATCAGTTTCTTGGTTTGGAAGTTCAACTATTTGGTTGAAAATTCAACTGTTTTTGATAGAAGTTTAATCATTTTGGTTTGAAAATTCGACTATATGGTTAAAAGTTCATCTTTTTAGGATGAAAATTCGACTATTTGGGTAAAAAATCAAGTATTTTGTTGAAAATTTGTCTCTTTGGTTTAAAAGCTTGACGGTTGAAAATCCATTTCTCTTGGATGAAACTTAACTTTTTTATTAAAAATTCATCTTCTTTGGTTAATAATTCAACTGCATTGTGAAAAATAAACCTGTGTTGGTTGAGGATTTTATCTTTTTTTTTAAATTCGTTTTCTTTGGTTGAATTCAACTGTTTTCGATTTTTTAAAAATATCTTTTGGTTGGAATGTCCGCCATTACATTTTTCGTTAAGATTTTTGTTGTTGTTGGAAAATTCAACTATGCTTGCTTGAAAGTGAAAATGATTTTTTAAAAGTGTGTTTTTATTTGTGGTGAAGATTCATCATTTCAGTTGAAAATTGACCTCTTGTGTTGAAAAATACACTATTGTGTTGAAAATCCATCTTTTTTGGTTGTATGTTAATTACTAATCGTAACTGAAAATTTTATCTTTCAATTTTTAGATAAAAATTGATCTTTTTTGATTCAAGATTCAACTATTTAATTGACGAATTACATATTTTGTTGAAAAGTCGTCTTATTTAGCAGAAAATTACACTTTTTGATTAAAATCAACTATACTTGGTTAAAAGTTGAAGTAGTTTATTACAAAATTATTGTTTTTAGTTGAAAATTTATTATTTCAGTTGAAAATTCATTTTTTTGGTTGAAAAATTAACCATTTCATTGAAAAATCGTTTTTTGTTTGTTCTTAATTTATCCTTTTACTGAAAATTAAACTATTCAACTTCTGAGTGAAATTTTTTTTATTTTTTGAGAATTCATCTATTTGATTGAAGATTTATGTATTTTGTTAAAAATTCGTCTTCTTTAGTAAAAATCAGTATTCTTGGTTGAAAATTCATCTTTTTGTTGAAAATTCAGTTCTTTGGTGGAAAAATTAACCATTTTTTTAATATTCGTTTTTTATTTGGTTCAAAATTGACCCTTTTACTTAAATTTTAACTATTTCATTTTTGGTTTAATAATTGTTATTTTGTTTTAAATTTATTTCTTTTCTTGAAAAATTAACAATTTTGTTGAAAATTATTTTTTTTTCTAAATTGATCTTTTTACTTAAAATTTATCTATTCCACTTTTGTGGAAAATTTTTTTTTATTTAGTTGAAAAATTATCGATTTGGTCAAGATTAATTTATTTTGTTGAAAATGCGTCTTCTTTATTTATTTATATATAACCTGATATTAGAAATTCAAAGCGTCGTATCACAAAAATGGTGCGCCGAAAGAAAAAAAACTTTATTATTGTTTTAAAGATTTTTTTGTAATCTACAATTTTTTAATCCTTTTAGCTCTAAAAATATAGTTTTTTCCGTGTTAAAAAAGAGCAAAAACTTATTTTTGGCAGCTTTGGCGCCCTCTATTTTGTGCATTTTTGGTTGTAGCGCAGCAACTACATAAGATACTTCGTAGATAATAGAGTGCTCTACAATTTTTGTTGAAAAAATTTGTCTCTACGACATACTGTTCTAACAGAAAATCGAATCCAAAAACTTGTTGACTCTTTTAAAACCCCCAAGAGGGGGGTCCCGAAAACTTGGCTTCGTGCTGTTTCCATGACCCGCTAACGACTTATGAAATAAAATAGCTTCGGTCATTTCTTTCTCACAAAAATGACAGATTTACTCTACTATAGTAAAAAATTAATATTCTTGGTTGAATATGAATCTTTTTGTTGAAAATTTAACTAGACGTCGTTGAAAGTTGAACTACTTTGTTGAAAGTGTATTGTTTGGTTGAAGATTCATCATTTCATTTGAAAATTCATCACTTTGGTTGAAAAATGATCTATTTTGTTGAAAATGCGTTTCATACTGAATTCAATATGGAACCTAGAATAATTTTATTTAAAACAAATGCATTTTCCTATTTTAGTGAAAAATCACCCCTGTTTTGAGAGAATTTTGGTCTGTACAGTTTGTTTATGCTTAAGAATTAAAAATTTGTTTAGCGCTCTAAGATTTCCACGTTTGAATAATTCAAGTTTATAGAAAACTTGTCTAATCGTAACTTATTTCAATTGGGAAATTCTCGCAATCAAAGGGTGAATGTTGCTAAAATTGAAGGTGATTTTTATGCTAGGATTAGGTTCGAATTAAAGGCTTTCATAAAAAAGTCTGAAGAAATTAAAATTATGATTTAAAGATATCTGCAAACCGATTGAAATCAACCCCTTTGCTTATAAATAATGTCTATTTTTGCGCATCTTTCTGCCTTATTCGCTCTTTTACAGTCTCAAGGTAACGTAAAATAATTAGAGTAAATTGAAGGGCTGGAAAGCTGAAATAACAAATTATTGAAATAAATGCTCAGTTAACTAAAATATAGTGATTTGTACTACGGAAGGCAACGGTTCCGAGGTCAAAGTAACACTGTAAATTATGTGGGACCTATATTAAGGTCTTAGCACTTCTTTTTTTCTTTATTTTTTTTCTCGTTTCTTTCACGTGCAAAGTTTTTCCCTCCAGTACAGGTATAAATGTAATTCTTCTGATTGTAAATTCCTACATCATACAGAGGGAATTAGAAACAGGCATTTTAATTATTTCAAACGCCAGTGAATGTAAGAGTGTGGGGTAAAAATTTATCTAAACTTGCACGCAAGGTAGACATTAAAGGTAAATGGTATTCCATGACGTCATAAATTGGCGCCTTTGCCATGGATTTTTATCCGTCTTCTTATTTTCAATCTGAAGAAGATATCTTGTTGAAATTGTGGCAAATGACAGAAAATGCATCAGCGCACTCGGTCTGCCATACTAAAATTTATATTGAGTTTAAATAATACAATTTCGTCAATTTTAAATTATATGATGTGATTGAGAATTAAGAGGGCTTTAGAGCCCTCATTCACTGTCAGGCAGGGCACCAATGCACTCTTCTCAATTACATTATCTTATCTAAAAAGGTGGTAGAAAATATGATTGGTTGCGACGTATTATTGATAAAAGAGATAATTTTGATTGCAAATCATTTTTTGATATCAGGAAGCAATTCCGTTCTTAACATTTTGCTAGCACACTATAACTTATTAACTTTTTCACATATTCAAAGAAATGAGAAACAGAAAATTATGGACAAAAACTTAGGATATCTCAATTTAAGAAATGTATTTAAAAACATGAATTAGTGGATGATTATAAAATTGTGCGAATACCTTGGAGTTTTGACTCCAACCGGTTGTTTTTCTTATTGTTTCAACGTTGATTCAAACCGTCCTTTCTAAGGGCGGTTGATGTAGACGCATGCCTTGTGCTATGAGCTACGAATACACTAGTATCCACACCTGCCAGCTCTAAACTTTCTTTAACCCAGCGGCTGATTGTTTGTGATGTCGCTGCACAATGATGTTTATTTATGGTTACAAGCAGATTGTTTTCATTTCTAGGGCGAATAAATTTTGTTGTACTTATGTAACATTTAATACCGATGCAACGCAGAGGAGCAGTTTTTCGTTGAAAGGAATTTTTAGATGTGGCTGAACGCGGTTTGCTTTTGATGTCTTTATTTTATCGGGGATAATAATCTGTATAATTTCCGCTGAATCTTTAATGTTTTCTAATCTGATTTTACTCGAGTTTGAAATCGTTGAGCCGTAACCAATGCTAACAATCTAACTAGTTTCTTTCTCAGTCGTTTTAAATCAAGGCTATCATTAGATCCCATTGAAGATAAAAATTCAAGAACTGGGGATGGTTCCCAAACATAGTCGTATTTCGGTTTTTGCGTTTCAGATTCGCGACGCCTTTAAAGAATCTCTTAATTTGCATTGTCTTCCCTTCTGCAGAATTACCACCAGAGGCGTGTTGGCTTATCGTATTGTTTAATTATGCCCGACGCTAGTGAGGCTAAGGCTACTTGAGATGCTTCTTTGGTCATTTCTTTCAATTCAAATGATTGCCAGCTGATTTCCCGACACCAGGGACATTTACAAGTAGACTGTTAAATAGAGGAAACCATGGCTGTATTGGCCAGTTCTGGACCATATAACCACAACTTCCGCTTTGTCTATAATATTTTTTTTAAGCTTATGAAATAATCAAAAATAGATGAAACGCATTTAATAATCTGTCCAACAGACAGTAAAAGCATGTACCGCTATAGTTTCAGGATCTTCATGTTATGAAATATATTTGGACCATTTAGCGTTAATATTTGACGCAAATAAGTCTGCATCAAAATTTCCGACAGAATTTTGTATGTCCTTAAATACTCGACTATTCAATTCACATGCCGAATCTGGCAAAATCTTCCGGAATTCACTATCAGCTTCTATATTTGCACCTGAACTTATATAAGAAGCAAAGATCCAAAGATCTCTTGCTTCACACCACTGCCGGATTCCCCTTCACAATGCCGGATTCCCCAATGCAGTTAATATCTGAACTAATATTATTAACCGAGTTCATTTTTTGCTCAAAATTTCCATCTGTTCAAGTGCTAAGAACTTCTATCTTTCTGAACTTTTGGTATATAAGGGACCATACTTTACTGCTGGACAAGCTGCCACTAAAGTCCCTACAACTTTCGCCAATTCTCTAATTTTACACTTTTGCTTACTTTTAAAACTTTGTGCCAAATTTAAAATGCTTTTCCTTTTCTTATCAGTTAACTCGACCTGAAACTAGATAGAATTCAGCAAAAATTCTAGAAATGTACAACTAACGTTACTACATATTTGAACTAGAGGATGAGACGACGAAAGTAAAAAAGGAAAATTTCTTTTTTATAATTCATGTATTTTGTTGAAAATTCCTCTTTCTTGGCAGATAACTAATTTTCTTCGTTGAAAATTTATCTGTTTTGGTTAAAAACTCAACTGTATGGTTAACAGTTAAACAAAATACTTTGTTAACATTTTAGTTTTTGTTAAAGATTCATCTTTTTATTTGAAAATTCATAGCTTCAATTGAAAATGTAACCATTTCATTAAAAATTTTTATTTTTTATTAGAAAAGTAATCTTTCTAGTAGAAACTATTTTTTAGAGAATTCGTCTGCTTTGGGTAAAACTTTCAACTTGTTTAGTTAAAAATTAATCTTTTTGTATTGAGGATTCAGCTGTTTTGTAGAAAATTGGTGTTTTTTCGATAAACCCAACTCTTTCTTATTTAAAATAAAACCTTTTTATTGGAAATATCCAAAATTACATTTTTTCTTGAGAATTCATCTTTCTTGATTGAAAATGTAATTATTTTGTTGAAAATTCTTCTTTTTGGCAGAAAGTTTAGCGTCTTCATTGAAAATTATTCTGTTTTGGTTGAAAATTCAACTATAGTCGAACCTGGATTTTTTGGAGATGACAGGGCTGACGAAAACAACTAGAGAGGTCCAGCCGAATTCAAACAGTCAGGGGCGTATAATAAACCATTTCCGGTGCATTTTTCTGCGTAGTAAGAAATATTTTGAAAATCTTTTTTTCTAATACGGAGACAAGGGCAAACTAAATATTTAATGGAAATGAGGAAGAAAGATTGCTCTTACACGTTAAAATAAATGTTTTTTCTGCTTACGTACTTAAAACGTTTGCGGATCGTTCAGCATTTCATTTAATATGAGATCTTTCTCTTGAAAATCGGTCGGGATACTGAATCACCTCTGTCGCTCGCTTTGAACCACTCAAAGACAGCAGTATCCAAACGCACATTACTATTTTTCAAAAAAACACCTTGTAAAACACTTGCGAGCACTTGACAGTTTGAAATTACAAAACGTCTGAACACGTCGTACAGGAAAGATAGATTGGGAAGCTACGACATGCGCAGCGCCACCAATTTGGAACTATGACAAGGAATTTGAATTTCAATTAAATATAAACAAGAAATCTTTTAGTAAATAATCAATTTTAAACCGTAGTATAACATTTATGATTACACCGAATTGATATTCACAGCCCTTGTTAATTAAAATTGCTCCAATAACGGCAGCAACTTCAAAGTACACACGAGTAGACAGGCACATTCCAATGATGCCAACAGACAGCGACTTTTTCAATTGCGCATGTACCGAAAAGCGCGGGTCTATTTGAAATGATAAAATATGCACTTATTATATTACATTTAATAATACATTATTTTAAAAAATAACGTACTTCTTGGAAGAAATTTAATTTATTTTGTTACAGTAAAAAACTTTCAAAGTTTGTATCTGCATTATTACTGACACTATTTATTGAATTCAAATAGACCCGCGTAGTTCGGTACATGCGCATTTGAAAAAGTCGCGGTCGGTTAGCATTACTGCATAACACGAAATAATCCGAATGGCTTCGATTGTACGTGAGTCCGCCTTCGTGCTTATTCGCTACGCTCATGTTTTTTTCACGCTTGATTGCGCTTGTTTGACAGCTAACGACCCCCCCTTTCAACCCCGCCACGGCTCTCACAATAGATCGCGGCGCGGAATCAGTTCCTGGAAGGGAATTATCAAGGCTCGAATAATCCAGGTTTGACTGTACTTGGTTAACACTTTAACAAAATATTTTGTTAAAATTTGTTTTTTTGTTGTTGAAGATTTATAATTTTAGTGGAAAATTCATATCTTTGTTTGAAAATGTAACTATTTCGGTAAAAATTCTTCTTCTTTTTTTTTTAGAAAATAAATCTTATTGGTAGAAACTATTTTGTGGAAAATTCGTCTCCTTTGGTAATATTTTTAATACTTTTTTGTTAAAAATGCAACTGGTTGAAAATTAATATTTTGGGGTTGAGGATTCAACTACTTTGCTGACGATTTGTATTTTTCAAATGAATTCAAGTCTTTTTGGTTTAAAATAAAAAAATTTTTAGTTGGAGTATTCAAAATTACATGTTTTGTTAAAAATTTATCTTTCTTGGTTTTTCTTTTGATTCTTCGTTTGTTTGTTCTTCTTTCTTCTTGGTTATTCTTTTTTTTCTTGGTTTTTTCTTCTTCAAAGAAAATTATTCGGTTTTGGTTAAAAATTCAACTACTTGGTTAACAGTTGAACAAAATATTTTGTTAAAATTTTGTTTGTTAAAGATTCATCATTTTAGTTAAAAATTCATATCTTTAGTTGAAAATGTAACTATTTCGTTAAAAATTCTTGTTTTTTGTTAGAAAATTAATCTTCTTGGTGGAAACTATTTTGTTGTGAATTCGTCTTTCTTTGGGTAAAATTTTCAACTTTTTCGGGTAAAAATTAATCTTTTTGGATCGAGGATTTAACTATTTTGTTAAAAATTTGTCTTTTTTGTATGAATCAAACTCTTTTTTATTCCAAATAAAACCTTTCTATTAGCAATATCCAAAATTACATTTTTTTTGGTTAAAATTCATCTTTCTTGGTTGAAAATGTAACTTTTTTTTTGAAAAATGATGGATATTTATGAAATTCCTCTTTTTTTTGCTTTTTTGATAAAATTTTTTTTGTTTGTTGAAGATTCATAATTCTAGTTAAAAATTCACATTTTTGTTTGAAAATGTAATTATTTCGTTAAAATTTCCTTTTTTTTAGAAACTTAATATTATTGGTAGAAACTATTTAGTAGAAAATTCGTCTCCTTTGGTAATACTTTTAACTTTTTTGGTTCAAAATGCAACTGGTTGAAAATTAATATTTTTGTGTTAAGGATTCAAATATTTTGTTGACGATTTATCTTTTTTGGATGAATTCAACCCTTTTTATTCAAAATAACATTTTTTTTGTTGGAGGATACAAAACTACATATTATGTTGAAAATTCATCCTTCTTGTTTAAAAATGTAACTGTTTCGTTGAAAATTCCTTTTTTTGTCAGAAAGTTAATCTTCTTCGATGGAAATTAATCTGTTTTGGTTGAAAATTCAACTACTTGGTTAACAGTTGAACTAAATACTATGTTGGAAATTTATCTATTTTGTTAGAAATTCCTCTTTTTTTTTAGATAATTGATTTTCCTTATAGAAACTACGAGTTCAACTGCTCTTCATCTAAATTAGAAATATTTTTTATTTGACAATTTATTTTTTGGCTGAAGATGAATTTTGTCGTTGAAATTTTGATTTGATTTTATCTACATTTTTATCTTATTGAAATAAAATTGCATTATTTAAGCATAATACAAAAATTAAAGAAGTCAATGGTGTATTGCTGAATGATTTACGCGGAAGAGCTAGAGTGACTTTTTGCAATTTTAAGTCATTAGGAAGAGTCCCGCGTGATTATTGATTTTTCATTTGATTATAAGTGAATGAATGATCTACCACAGAGAATTCTAGGAGTGAATAGATGAAGCAGTGGTCGATATGCGATATCTGATGACTCTCAAACAGTAATTTAATTGCAAATTACACTCGTTAGCCATACTCATTAGAGTCCCGGATCGCGATCTCAATTACTGTTCTTCCTATATATAAGAGTGGGTGTGCGTTTATGCTTCCCTGTACTGCATCTTTATTGTGAGAAATATGTATCTTTTATCGCGTAATCGTACACAAACCACGGAACAGTAAACTACTTGAAAATTCCTAACAAAAAATTCTTGTCAATATAGTTTTCTTATATTTTACAATTTCTAATTTTTTATAGGCTTCACACTCTTTTCCCTATTTCTTTCTTTTCTCCTTTTTTAAACAATTCCTCTGTTTTTAAGAAACTTCCCTTTTTTCTCGTTTCTTTGCTTGCATGCAAACTTAATTAATAGAATCCTATAAGAAAATCCAACTAATTTTGACTGAAACTCAATTATTTATTTGGTTAAAAAGTCTACTATTATATTTTTATTCCATAAATTATCTGTTTTGGTAAAAAATTTTACTATTTTATTAAAAATTAATCTATTTTGTTGAAAATTCAACTATTTTTAAAAAAGTAATCTTTTTTGTTAAAAAATGTGCCTGTTTGTCGAACATGTGTCTACTTGGACAAAAAATTCGATCGTTTGATTGAAAAGGAATTTTTTTTTTAAATTCATCTTTCTTGGTTCAAAAAATTAACTTTTTGTGGAAAATTCAATTATTTTTGTTAAATAGTCTTTTACGATTGAAAAATTCAACTATTTAGTTGAAAGTGCTTTTGGCTGGAGTTTAATCATTTTTGTTTTTTTGTAGGTCAAACCTTCAACTATTTTTGGATGAAACCTAATTCATTTTTTGGTTGAAAAGTTTTTTATTATATTTTTGGTTTTCAATTCATCTATTTTAGGTAAAAATTCTACTATTTCGTTGAAAATCCAATTATTTTGTTAAAAATTTACTATTTAAAATTACTATTTACTATTATTAAAATGTCATTTTTTTGGTCGAAAATTCAACTGTTTTATTGAACATTCGTCTTTTTGGATAGAAAATTCGTCTTTTTAGAATAAGAATTTATCTACTTGGTTGAAAATCCGATCATTTGTTTGAAAAGTCATCTTTCTTAGTTTAAAAAATTAACTTTTTTCTTAAAAATTTAACTTCTTGTGCAAAATTCAACTGTTTTCTGGAAAATGCATATTTTTTGTTTAGAAAATTTAACTATTAGATTGAAAATGCAACAGCTTTTAGCTGAATTTTAATAATTTTGGTTTGATTTTTGTAGTTTGAAAATTAAACTATTTGGTTAAACTTGCTATGAATTCGATCTCGAGTGTTTCCACTTTGTTTGTATTTAAAATGTTCTTTTCCTCATTTGGTGAGCACTTTACTTCCTCATTATGATTTATCAGAAAATATATTTACTTTCTTATACAGAAAAAAAAAAGAAAAATAGGTCAGTCAAAACGCCTCTAATCAAAGAATCTTTTCCGTTCTTGCATAAATTTTGAATTGTGCTAATGAAAAAGGCTTAATTATACAAACCGATTTTTCAAATAGTATCAATGACCATAACTGAATAGTTGTAATTTCAGACTATTGTTGAATTTATTAAGTTTTCCAATTAAAAATTATTTAGTCTCTTCAGATTTTGATGTTTTGGATACTTCTATGACTTAACTGGAAAAGTATAAATGAAGGGCGACAGTACAGAAATAGATAACTAATATAATGGAAATTTTTTAGGGTGCTAAAAATCAATCTGTTAAATTGAAATCGCTATTCAAAGATGAAATAAGAGTCCACTACCAAGCTGAAGTTCGCCCAACAAAAAATAATTTAAATTTTTACTGGAATCATAAAGTATAAATTTTTTTGGTACCGGTGATTGCTTAATTACCTGTACCGACAGTTTTGTTCATCGTTTAGAAACACTTAGAAATAATATTTATAATCAAATAAAATTACTTATTTGAAAATTTTTATTTACTATATAAATGATACCGAGGAGTTATGAATAGAAACATTTTATTCTTTTTGAAGCATTCGGTTAAAACATTAAGAACAGAATATTGTTGCCTTTATCATTAGAGGTTCATTCACAATTTAAACTTTCTCTTTTAGAAATAAATGTTTAGAATTGAAATTCCTTATTTGGAAATTACGATTTACAAAATTATCGAAAATTCAGAAGAACAGAAGACAGCCACTTCAGTTATATTCACGCAGTATGCAACCAATCAGGTAGTGAACAAACAAGGAGTGAGAGATTTTCGAAAATTTCGTTGCATCTATTTTTTATATAGGTAATAGGATTATTGTACCAAAAAATTATATTTTTATCAATCCTTTTACCACCATGTTTATTTGATTTTTTAAGCAATTTTCATACAATAAAACCATTTTCGATTAAAGTGTTGGTTATCTAGTTGTGTATTACCACCCTTCAAATCTTCAATTTGAAACTGTTAAATTTCGCACTTTTCAAATGTTCAATATCTTATTTTCAAAAAACTTAAAATTCAATCCAAATAATTCAAATTTAAAATGGTTCACAAAATTAATCTTTGATTTAGCGCTGCTTACTTCCACCGTATTCACTCGCGATCATTTGCAATCTCATAATTTAAAATTTACTAAACTTTAAATGAGTTATAGTAATTTAAATTCACACGATTGTGGTCTGATAAAGCTCTTATCGCGATGAATGAAAATTGCATTTGCGATCTCTTAATGATGAAGGTTAGGAGTCAAATTGAAACTGAACTTAAAACACGTAGAGAAATGCGTTTATATCAGATTCTACCGGTGATTAAGTTCAGTGCTAAGGTTTCGCGCGCTGGTTCATATAATTTGCGCACTTTTCCTTATGCACTTTATGGTTTGATACCGAAATTAATAATTATGCATAATTTTGCGTATGCACGTGTTTTGCACACCGGTAGGAAATACCCTCGCACATGTGGTAACGCAATATACCGGTTCGGATTCACGGGGTAATTACCTACCTTGAAGCTTCCGTAGTACAAGAGAATATTGTGCACCCATACGCATGCCCTTCTTGTTGATGCGTACCACACACTGACTTTTATTATTGCCTCACTTTTAATTAGATTGTTCAACTACTCAATTCTTGCACCCTTCCCTATTTTTCGTGGATGAAAGTTGCATCTAACACGCTTTCTTTAAATTTCAAAGATTAAAAAAAAAGAAAAAACATATAGATTTTTTCATAGAGCAAACCTAGTTTCAGGACAAGATGAATAAAAAACAAATTTTTGGTTAAATTAAAAAAATTTTAATTAAACACTTTTTTAAAAATTTGAATTGAAAAAAAATCAGAACGTTGCATCCAACAAGTCTTTTTTAAATTTGGAAAAATAAAAAAAGGAATATTAAAAAAAATTAGACAATTTTTAAGACAACAAACAAAAGCTATTTTTAAAGACAAGTTTCAACATTTGGGAATTTGTCCCGGGTCCCCGAAGATTTTAATCTTTTTGAAATACAAACAGGTTAAAGAGGCCTTGTCTTAAACTTTAAAACACTCTATGATTTAAGAATTTTAATAAAAATTATATTTTATTTACAATATTTTCGAAGAGGGCGGACACTGGTTAGAAGAAACCCGGAGAATAACCGGGAAATCTTACGCGAACCAGGAATTTGGTTTAATTTTCAATGAAAAACCTTAAAATTGATAAAATAATAGTTTCAATTTAAAAACAGCAGCACATGATAGAACGTCCTTAATGGTAAAGAATACTGGCAAAAATATTTGTTGGGTAAAAAAAGCCAATATATTAAATTTTAGTAGTAGACTGGACACTCTTTCTCCTATTCTTCTATTTTTACATTTTTAAAAGAATCCCTTTTTCCCTGTTTTGAAGAAACTTTCCCTTTTTTCTCGTTCTTACGCCTAAATGCAAACTAAATTTTTAGAACCCAATCAGAAAATCCAACTATTTTTGATTGAAAATTAATTCTTTTTGTTAAAAATCAACTACTTTGTCAAAAAGTTCTCCTTCTTACTTTAAATTTAAACAATTTTGGTAGACAATTCATTGTTTATGGTAGAAAAGTCTTCTATTTTGATTAAAAATTTATCTTCCTTAGTTTGAAAATGATCTTTTTTATTAAAAATTCAGTGGTCTTTGGTTTGAAAATTTAACTAATTGGTTGAAAATGCAATTGTTAGATTTAACATGAATCTTTTTTCTTCGAAAATTCCACTGTTTTGGTTGAAAATTCTTTCTTTTCTATTTGGATAAAAAATTCGTTCTTTTTAATTGAAAATTAATATTTTTGTGGTATAAAGTCATCCTTTTTGATAGAAAATTTATCTTTCTTAGTTACAAACTTATGGTTAAAAATTCAACTATTTTGTCAGAAAATTCATCTGCTTGGATACAAAATTAATGTTCTATCGTAGAAAAGTCATATTTTTTGGTTTAAAATTTTGGGTATAAAGAATTGAACTATTCTGGTGAAAACTTTTTCTTTAGGATTTAAAATTGATCTTTTCGGTATAAAAATCATCCTTTTTGTCGAAAATTCATCTTTTTTGGTTAAAAATTCGTCTTTTCGAATCGAAAATAAACAAATTAGGTTAAAAATATAACTATTTTGTTGAAAAGTAGCCCCTTTTTTTAAAAACTCCTACTATTTGGTTGTAAATACCACTGCTTTGTTGAAAAAAAACTATTTGGTTGAAATTTCATATGGCTTGGTAGGAAAATTATAACAAAAATTATAACTTGAAAGTCTTGGATTAGTCTTCAACCAAGTCAAAACCAAGACCAAATATTTTTACCCGGGAATTCAACTGTCTGTCAACACATTTTTCTTTTTGGTTTGATAATTCAATTATTTGGTTGAAAATGCAGCTGTTTTTGGATGAAGTTGAATTTTTTTTAATTCAACAATTTAATTGAATATTTGACTATTTCGTTAGAAATTCAAATATTTTATTAAAAAATCAACTATTTTCTTAACCATTCAACTGTTTAAGTGGAAAACTAAACTCTTTTGTTAAAAATTTGTTTTCAAGTTGAAAATTCATCACTTTTGGTTGAAAATTCAATTATTTGGTCACAAATACATCTTTTTCTTAAAAACTTTAACCATTTTCTTGAAAATTTGTGTTTTTGAATTGACAATAATTAATCTTCTATGGTATAAAAATCATCCTTTTTGGTCCAAAATTTGTCTTCCTTGGTTGAAAATTCGTTTTTTTTGTCTCGAAAATTCAACAGTTTGGTTAAAATTCAAATATTTTGTTGTGAATTCGCCTGTTTGTTAAAAAAAGTTCTGCTATTTGGTTGCAAATACTACTGTTTTGCTGAAAATTATTTTCTTTTTACATTAAAGTATTTAGTTGAAAATTATATTTTTTGTTGAAAATTTACCTTTTATGGTTGATAATTCAACTGCCTTCTAAAAAATTTGTCTTTTTGGCTTGAAAATTCAACTATTTAGTTGAAAATGCAGCTGTTTTTGGATGAGTTGGAATCTCTTTTCTTTGAAAATTCGACAATTTGGTTAAAAATTCAACTATTTTTTGAACTATTTAACTATTTACCTTGAAAACTCAACTATTTTGTTGAAAAAATCTTCTTGAGGTTGAAAATTCATCTCTTTTGTTTGAAAATTTGACTATTTTGTGGAGAATGTAATATATTTCGACTTTATATGTTAGTAATATAAAGCACATCGTATTGCATGCAATATGTTACCTATATAATAATTTTGTTTTAAAGAATGTATTCCGCTACTTTCGTGAAAAATCACCCCATTTTCCCTGTTTTGAGAGCATTTTAGACTATGTGAAGTTCTAGTTTCTAAAAACTATTGTTATTACTATTGACGAATTTTTTTTTAAATCTGGAATTTTTTCAGACGATAAAAGTACCGATATTTAGTTTGTATAACCAAACTTTGTTGAATCAATACTCTATCATTTTGAATATTTTATTGTAAGATAAAGTTTTTTATTTTAAATCGTTAGAATTAAACTTATTGAAATTCGAAAGTTTCGTTTATGTGATTTGTTTATTATTAAACGATAGAATAGAATATTTCCAAGCTTTAATTTGGTAAGTTTAAAATTAAGAAGAATCCAATTGGGGATGCTTCAATTTGCAGCATAATTTTGATTACTTTAAATGAAATATTCATCAGTTTTAACAGTTTTGATTTTTTAATTTTAATGTTCGGGAAAAATGGTTGCAAACACAGAAAACCCCTGGATTTTTTCTGCCTATAATTGTTGCTGCTCTGTGAAAACAGTCATAAATTATTGTTATTTTTGTAAAATTTCGCTCTAGTTTTACTTTTTCACAATAGTTTTTGCATAATTGACAATGATCCTGTATAAAAGGTAATAATTTTACATATAAAAAAAGTTTGACGACATACTTCGATCATTTGAATTGAAACGGATTCTCGATAATCCATTCCTCGCATGTAACTAAATGCAATAATTATACCTATTTGGAAGAAAGAGAGTAAAGTATAACAATCAACATTCAAATGATTCTACTTGATGACGAAAGTAGCACTACGAAAGTCCCACGTGCATACAAAAGGAGGACAAAGTGTTTATCATAACTTTTATTACCATACGAAAAGTAATTATTGATGGGACTGATTTCTCTTCCTGATGTGCAAATCTCAAACAATTAGTTCTTAGGAAAGAAGACTGACACACAAATATCCAGGACATCGTGTATCGCAACTATAATTTTCCCCATGTAATTTCCAGGCAATAAAAATTTCCTTATTTTGTAAATCTTCAATTTGAACATTTTACCCAGTCTCGGTTTGAAAACATAAAACCTGTACTTCAAATTATCGATGCACTTTGCGTATAGTTAGTAGTTAACTACGCAGTAGAAATTCTTGCATCGAAGTACCATGCAAAAAAAAAGATGGTAAAAGAGAACTAATTGTGATGGAGAGAAGAAAAGATGGAAAAGGGAAGGAGAAGTCCATTCCCTTCCGCTTTTTACTGCAAGCAACCAGTCTGAAAATAAATTCCAAATACAACTCTCAGTTCTGTTAGGAAAAATTTGCAATTGCAGATGCAAGATAACGAGCAAGCGTAAGAACTTACGCTTTACTACCGTAAATCAATGTCAATAACTTGTGAAATATGCTCATTTACTGATTGATGAGAATATTTTGTAACACCTGCTTTAAAAAAAAAATTATTTTACTTAATGATTTCAAGTTGAAATGTTGAAAAATTGCCCATTTCCATTAGATGATATAAGTTGCTGTGATTTCTGTTGATGTAGATCTGAATTCAAGCATTCAAAATGCTTCTAGGAAATTCAAAAGAATTAAAAAATTTACAAAGAATTGGAAAGAATACAAATAATTCAAAATAATTCAAAACCAAAAGTACACATTAATTCAGTAGTGATTATTTGGTTTACATCCTTCAAAATTGAAGCAGTCGAAATTGGAAGACTTTAATCTTTAAGCCTCTAAAACTGATGAATTTTTATATTTAAATTTTGATATTGCATTCAATCTGAAATTTACAGATAAAAAAAATGTGAACTGAAACGTCTCAAAATAAAAATGAAAAAACTGTTCTTTTGAAGAAAGTGAAAAAACCTCAAGCTCAATCCCAAAATTAAAACATATAACGAAGAAAAAAAAATTGGACAAAATCCTGTTTCTGAAATATCATATTCTTGTGTTTGGATATATAATTGTTCTTTTTTTTCTATAAGTTTTTTAAAATTTTAAGAATTTAATAAATATCAGCTATGTCTTGTAAAGTAAAAATTTTTTTTTTTGTACAAAAAAAGTTGAAAACTTACCAAAAATAATTATTTTTACAGTAGTTTTTGTGATAAAATTTTTTCACACTGACACTTTTTACCAATTTTTTGAAGATATTTGAATTTGAATAAATAATGCCTTATTTTTCCGGCGAAAATATTT
>JAUELO010000279.1:2706718-2718008 GCA_032357855.1 Amphibolips quercusostensackenii | reverse complement strand
ATGTTTGCCAACGATTTGCTAACATTTGACTTTTTAAAAGATAATTATAAGGTACCATATTACGTCGGCTCTAAGCCTCTAATTTTGATTTTCGCCCTTAGTAGTTCACGCTCAATTCTTTTTATAATTACTATACTTATTTAAGCCAATTTCTTACTTTTTCCGTCGAAAATTTCTCAAAATATCGCTGAATTCAACTTAATGTTCTAATAAATCACTAAACAAATATTCAATTAAATAATATCTTAAGTATTTTTGAAATTCAGCAATAAAAATATGGTAATTAAATAAAGATTAAATACTTAATCTTGTGACAACAGTAGACTCTTTCAGGCCTTGCAGTCAATTATCTCAGAAAAAACTAATTTTTTAACGAGCATAGATAATTTATTTTTAATATTGCATGAAAAATTTTAATCTAATTTTGTATAATATTCATGAAGAGATAAGGGGTATGTGATTTCCGTTATCAGTGTAAATTATGTATGGCAAACACTGTGAAATCACTTCGAAATCATAATTAAATTATCATTACGTTTGCCTTTTAAAATTTATTCTTTCTAATTTCAAATTTGCACTTTTAAAAATTTGAAATTCTAGATATGCAATAAGTTATGCAAGGATTGAAAACCGAAATTTGAAGTTATATACCCTTCGCAAAAATATAATAAATATATAGTATATTTGCAGCACGTGTAGCAAGAAATATTATCATAACAATAATGCAGCATACATAATAAGCTGAATTAAAAATGCTAGCGTATGTTACAATTTTAATCATGCATTACAGTTTCAACAAGCTTATCCCATAAAAACAAACAATTTGAAGAATTAATTTCAATTTTGTTATTGCAAATTTTTAGAAAATTTAATTCTTCAAGAAGCAATGAGTAATATTTTTCTATTGAAAGGATTGTATGCGTATTATCCCAATCACTCCACTTTTGATTTCTCCTCGCATTCAGATGTAAAATCTTTTTAAGTTTCAAAATTAAGAATGGTTTATATGTAAAATTTTCTATTTAAAATGAATTTCTTAATCCTGACAGCTTTTCAATTAGGAGTTACCCCGGTGAAAAATAAATACAGGACAGTACAATATTTCTACAACTGTAATTTTTCGTTAAAACTTTTTCAAAAGTCTACAAAATTTACCAGTGGAGAATTTTTCATTTTTCAAATTCAGGCGTCTTAAGTCATGAAAGCACTTTGAACTTGACATAAATTATTGTTGAGAGTTACAAATCTTCACACTGCAATGTGAGATTTCACAAAAGTTAGAATATTAAAACACTGTACAAAAAATGATGTGGTAGATTCTTGTAGTCATTTAAGAAATTTGGAAATTTAAAAAAATGGAATGTTATAAGAACTTTTGCTATTGTAATAAATTATAGATAAAGCTGAAATTATAGTTATGTAACTTTTTTAAAACAAAAACTTTACCTAGATATCCATTAATTATCAAACATAATTTTAAATCAGAAGGAAAATATTCAGAAAAAAGTACAAAAAACGCAAATAATTTTTACAGGAACCTACAAGTAAATACATCAAATTGAAATTAGCATTGCAGGAAAGTAACTGTTGTCTAATATTTCGACGAATTTTGTACTTTTTTGTATATTGTTGTATTTAATTGATTTTAATTTCCTACAAGAATTTGCAAAAAAGAAAAACTACAAGAATTTACAAGTACAAGAATCTACAGGAATTGACATGTTTTGTAGCAAAAAAGTTTTTCTTTTTCGACCTAGGATGATAAATATTTAGAATAGGGCAATGAGTTAATTTTAAAATGAGAAATGCAACTGATCGCTATTACAGAATAATTTTAAACTCTAAAGGAATATTAGGATATTTGAAGACAATTATCTTTAATAATAAACAACTAAAAACTTAAACTAAATAAACAGCTTAAAACTTAAGTTCTGTGTTGTATAATAACTATTAATATCCTTTACTGTTTCACCATTATTTTAAAGTTTAGATTGAGAAGCTTTTTTTAACGGAGACCATTTACATATCTTATAATAATAATTTTAAATGATTTTATTACAATATTTTAAATATTTGTCATCCTAGGTCTAAAAAGAACAAGTTTTTGACTGCACACCCTTTAAATTACTGCGAATTCTTGCAGACGCAAATCCTTATAGGAAATTAAATCTACAATAAAATGCAGCAACATACAAAAAATACAAAATTCGTCCGAATAATAGCCAAAAGTTATGCTTTTCCGTAATTTTTGTTGTAATGTAGTGAATTTATTTGTATGATCCTGTAAAAATGATTTAATTGCTTGTACTTTTTTGTAAAAAATTTTCCACCAGGGTACGTATTATAATCTGAATTATCATTAACATTAAATATGTTACAAATATAAATGTGTGAAAATTTAAGAACTGCAGTAACTAAAATCAGTAATGAATAATATTTACTAATTACTAGTGACTATGAGTAAAGAAAATATGTAAAATTGCAAAAACGCAATAGTTTTTCTCTTGAAAGGATTGCTTGTTTGTTACCAAAATAAGAGTTCATTTTGAGAATCGGGAGCAAGTTTCGACAAAGGGTTGAAAAGGATTAAATTGATCTTTGCAGACAATCATGTGCGTAGATTCAGGGTCAACCTCCCCCTTTTTGATACCTCCTCGAATTCAACCCTAATTTCACGATTTCGTTACGTTTTACAAATTCCACTTTTTTCCTTTTTTCTTTTTCTCGCGGGTTCCCATCTGTCGCCGATCGTTTCACGTCGTTTACAATAGTTCCGTCCAGCGTTAAGCCAATGCCGAGGGTCCAATTCTTATAAAGGATTTCCAAAATATTGTGTAAATCCGGTAAGGGTGACGGGGTAGTGGGTTGAATCGAGCGGGGCAGCTGAAAAATTTTGGGGTGAAATCTGTAGAAATGGAAAGCGGGGATCTTTCTCGCTTTACCCCTCTCCTGAATTTCTCTCGTTCCTTGCTCCTCCACCCTTCGAATCACCTCAACCCTCGGTCATTTTAACCGATCCATCGTGATCCATCCAGGCCTCGTAAGAGAGAAGCTATATAAATAAAGGGTTAGCTGGAGCGGTTTCTATTTTCAGAATCTTTTCACGCTGCCACGAACAATAAATTTATTTTCACCCTTTTTATTAAATTCCGCATTCGGGGAATAAACGCTTGAACAGTTCGTGAAAATACGAATTGGTGCACGTGATCGCTTTTCGCGGGTGTAAATAAACTACGCTGAACCTTGCCACGTGTGCGCCGCGAGGCACTTTCCATAAGCCCTGGGGAGAGAAAAGTACAAACAAAAAATGCGAAATAAAATATGTGGGTGGTTCAATTTAATTAGGAAGATCATCTTGATAAGAGGAAATATGAAAAGATAATTCAAATATTGAACTAGGTAATAACATTAATTTGTAAGATTATAATTTTTAAGAGAATTTAGTTTGAGCAAGATTTGTTAGCGTGATTTTCAATTTGAATTTATTCGTTTATGTAAATAAAAGGCTGTGACCTCTTTCTCGTATTTCTGTCTTGCAACTCAATTTCCTATCCAATTTAATTTCCAATCCAATTTAATTCTTAATCTATATTCCAATCAATTTTTAATATAATCAATGTTTAGTTTCAGGTCGCTTCCATCAAGGCTCTATCTAACTTTAGACTAGCGGTCTTAAATGAGGTTTTTAGTATCTTAAAAGAAATTATATTTATTTGATAAATAATAATTTTATTTTTAGGTAAATGAGGGTGTATAATTCTAATCTAAGAGAAACTATTTCTTCTCTTAATTCCACTTTTTTAAATTAAACCTTCGCAGCGAATTTAAACTTTAATTAAAATTTACGCTCACAACCCATAAAATAAATTTCAGTTATGATTCTGGTGTAAACTTCTGCAAATCCAATTTCAAGAATTGCAACTTTTCTAATTTCAACTTTTCCGCGAGTATAAAGTGCAGAAGTTTTCAATGAGAAAAAGGTTACTACAAAGCTGACGAGGCTTTTAAATTAATCATCTTAATGGCGAGACTCTGGAGACATTATTACTTTCTTCAAGTCTTATAAAATCATATAATATTACTAATTATGAAATATAAAATAAAATATATCAGGCTGTATCGAAAAAAATTAAATTTTTTATTCATAGTTCTAATAGGGATGAAAACTTTCTTTGGGTTACCAAAAATACTCCTATAAAGTTTAATTAAAAAAAAGTTTTTGTCTGTCTCCGCTAGATACTTAACTTTCTTAATCGAAAATGGGTTTATTGCGTGAAAAATTGCTTAAAAATCTAATAAACATTGTGGTAAAATAATTTTTCAAATATCATGTTTCGATAGAGGAAAATAAAATAAATGTCTTAACAAATTTTTGTTACAAATTAATTTATAATTTTAACGAAGTAGTAATTTTTTCAACTTTTCAGCATTGATAATTATTGAAATTTTAACCATTTAATGAAACAAAATAACATTTTTTTTTTGGATCAAACTTTTTAATTTTTTTTTATCATCTCCATATCTCGGGAGCTAGTTTTCATTTTTTCAAAAAATTTAAGATCCCAGATAACTTTTATTGATCAAACTCTTTCAGTCTCAATTCAACAACAACACTTCGGCTCAGGAGTGGGGGTTTGTTTTATTTTTAAAAAGTGATTTTGATTTTACAGAATACTTTTGTCTCTTTCTTGAAAAATTCACGTTTTGTTAGTTATAGTTCTATACTGTCATCGTTCACTTCTTATTTGAAAAATAAATTTTTTTTATGAGATCTGATTCACCCGAAAAAATAGTCCGTAGTGAGTGAATTTATACCTGCGAAGCAATAATACTATAAAAATATTTCTTACCCTGTCCAAACGACCTTAAAATTGGAAAAAAATCTTTAAGAATTGACTTCTTCGCTATTTTTTAGGAATAAATTTTCAATATATTGCAAAAATGGTATGTGAAGAAGGTTAACATTGAAATAATATTTTTTAACTTTATAAATTACAAGAAAATATCTAAAAGTTACATATTATTTTTTATTTCATCATAAAATTAATTTTCAGTGTGTAAATCAAGTGAAAATATTTTCCAGTATATCTAAATTTGTGTCTCTTTAATGAGTTTTTTAAAAAATGTTTATATTATGTAAGCCTTCTTCAAAATTAATAAGACATTAACATTTTTGAATTTGTAATAAATTTTTCACTATACAAACATAAATTAAGGTACAATGGTAAACGTTTTTACTCCATTCAAACACCGAAAGTTCCTTTTATCATGGAATAAAAAGCAGTATTTCACTTTAAGATATTTTCTTGTAATTAAAATTCAATAAAAATTATTTTTAAATCAACCTTCTGCATATATTATTGTTCAATACACAAAAAATATATTACCGATAACATATATCATACATTTCGTGGTGAAATAGTCGAGTAAATTGATATAATTCTAAAAAAATATTGAAAAAGTTGATTTTTAAGATTTTTAAAAATTTTAAGGTCCTGTAGGTAGGTAAACAAAATTTCAGTAGTCACTTTTAGTGCTTTTTGAATGCATCTATGATGCGGAGACAGAAGCAAAATTATTCTATTAAAACTTTAGGGGAGTATTTTTGACTCCTGAAAGGATTTTTCAAATTTTGAACATTCCGCCCCAGAATCTGCATCTTCATAATGAAAAAACTCTTATGTATTTTCTTCAGATTTTTAAAAATAATAACGAGGTCAATCAATTTCTTATGAACCTTGACATAAAAAATCTAAATTGTCATCATATAATGAATTTTTTAAAGACTATATTCAAGATGTGCGAATACACCTCAAAAAATATGTTTTTCAAAAAAATAATTATAATTGGTATTTTTTTCAGCTTAAAAATTACGGTTTTCGCCTGAAAAGGACTAAAATTTCGATTTTTAAGAGCTCATTTTGGACTCTATTGCTTTTTGTCGATAAAAATTACTACAGTTGTGCTTCATAGAGTCAACAATTGATAACTAAATAATAAACAATTTTTAATTTCAATATGAATCAGATTATTAGCAAAAACAAGAACACAATGAAAAAAGTTTTTTCAATCTGAAGGTTCAGTTTCTGGGACGGAATGTTGAAAATTCGAAAAGATGTATTTTTGGACCACCTTAATATATATAATAATATATCTAAAACTTATCAATTTTGATTGTATAGTGGGTTAAAGAGGGAATTTAAGAAAGAGGGGTTCTTGGCTGAAGAAAAGCGAAGGAAGGTATCGAACCGAATACCACCCCTATGACCCCTTCTTTTTCCTGGTCCTCCTGCCCCTTCTCATCAGCTACCCCAGACACAAGATTGCTTATAGCCCGCGACAAGGAAGTAGATTGCAATTATCAAGACCTCTCTCTCTTACCCTGCTTCTCAAATCCACCCTTCGCCCCATGGTTCAGTTTTTCCAGCCTCCAGAGTTCCAACCCCCTACCCGGTTCCTCTTCAACCCCCAGATCCCCGGTCACTCGCTCCCTCGTCGCGCAGGCTAACTTGGATATTTCATCCTCTCGTAATAATTTTACCGCTCCCTTTTTTCTTATTGCGGCCGTAACCATCACCATCCTCCACAATCTTTCTTACTGGTCCAAAGAAAATCTTATAGAGTTCGACCTTTCTAAACCGCACCCCAAGACATAAAATTGCCTATCTTTTGACTTTTTAATTACAGGAGTGTTGAAAAATTATGGAAAGGTTACTGTTCAATAGAGTGCCCAATAAAAATTTGAATTTTTGAATATGCAAAAGCTGCTTGAGAAAAATACAAATTTAAGGTTAAAAAATTCTTCCATTTTTCTAGGAATAAGCCGTAGATTTTATAAAACAAAAAGCAATTTTTTGAAGATATCGGACTTAGAATACAATACTTTGTAATTAAATGACAATTAATTGTCTGAAATTATATCCTCTTTCTTACTGTTCCAAAGAAAATCTTATAGCGTTCGGACTTCTTAAACTGCACCACAACACATAAAATTGACTATGTTTTGAATTTTTATTTACTGGAATATTGAATTTGTCAAATTACTCTTCAATTTTTCAAAAATTATATAAAGATTCCGCTAAACCGTTTCAGGTCTCAAAATAAATTTTCTATAAGTTTTCGATAAAAAAAATTTAAAGTTAAAAAATTGTTTCAGCCCGAAAAAGTATTTGCTATTTTTTGAGGAATAAGCCCTAGATTTTATGAAATAAAACAAAAATTTTGAAGATATTGTCGTGTTAATAATATAAAAATCAATCATTTCATTACAACTAATGGTATGAAATGGCCCCTAAAATTTTTTTCCCCGGGAATAATATGCACAGCATTTCTTCTACATTATGAAAAAAATTTTCTCTGTGTTGAGTGAATACAAAATGTTTATACAGCGCGACAGGAATAATCTTGAAATTTGAAATATAAAAAAATACACATTTTTTATAGTGAAAAGAGTTGTAAAAGGCAATGCGTTTAATCTTCTAGCTTAAAGGATACATTTTAAACTAATATAGAAATCTTTAAACTATAAAAATGTATATTTTTTGCGTACTCTAGAATTCAAGATTTTTTCTGTCACTTAATAGTGAAGAAATGATAAATTTCGGTAATCTAAGTTCGATAGTATCTTCATAAAAATATTTTTTATCATATAAAATGTAGGCCTTATTCATCAATGATGAAAAAATACTCTCTAGGAGTGAAAGAAAATTTATTTACATACCTTGAGCGGTCTACCGGAACCTCTAAGAAAATTTCGTTAAATAAAATAAAATTCAGGGCAGTAATTTTTTACGAAAAGCACCAAATTTAATGGGTAATGCTTGTAAAGTTCGATACTGCACATTTTTATTGGGCACCCTACTGTTTAGTAACAATTTTGAAATAATTGATGCTACATTTGTTTATTAGGGTCAAGAGGTCAACAAATTATGCGTCGTATGAATAAAATGTTAAGCAATTTCGTAAAATTCAATAAAAATGTATACTATTAAGGTGGAAGCTTTCATTACGTTATTCCATTATCAATAAAATTAGAGAAAAAGTATAGTTTTTATTACAGCTTCTTTTTTCAAATTAATTTATGCCTTATTTTAGACTTGAAGCGAGATTTAAACCTTTTTTTGACTCAAGACCTTAAGCTTGTTCTTAGGCTTAATTAAAAACTTTTTCCGGTGTTTGAAAATAATTAACAGATAGTACACGTTAGAAATATCAGGATCTGCAACTGTTTATTAGATTTTAATACAACTAACGAAATTATACTACACTATAAAAAACATTTGAACTTTGAAGTTCTTTGAAAATTTTGAAATAAAGTTGCCGAACTTCTTAAAACATAAACAAAAAATATTTAACGCATAATTTTTACAACTGTTTGATGTTTTTGAGAAATTTTTTAGATTACTCGGAAATTGTATAATGGATTTTCATGTGAGATTGCCTTTTTTATACATAAATTGAATCCGAAGTCAATCTGAACTTTGACACGGTCCAATTTGTGAAAATTATACAGATTTGATTCAATTTTGCAACAGCGTCCAACCAAAAAGCTTTAAAATTCTGACGCTTTAAAACTAATGCAATTTCAGTAAAAAAATGTTCAATTTTTAAGTCTTTTCGTATTAAAATTTTACGAAGTCAAGAAATTTCGTCACCGTCCCTTGTAATTAATTTTAAACTATTCAAATTAGGAAATTATGCAAAACTGAATGGTCTTAAAATGTATAATGTAAAACCTGAAAATTTTAATAATTTCGTTGAATGCATCTGAGTTTGAATAAATTCCTTTTAAATCTAATAGATCCATTCATTTCTTTACGGAAAAATAAGGGACATTCTTTGAAAGTACCCTTTCTTAGGGTGCCTAAAAGAGTGATAAATATATTATGACTGATTATTAATTTTTTTATAATAAATTATTGTCACCATAATTTGGAAAATATTGCAACATGTATTTCTTTCGATTAACATCATCAATTGCAAAAAGGGTAAATTAAAAAAAGGGTACTTTAAAAGATCAAAAATAATAGAGGAATATAGTAGATCGAAATTTATTTCCATATTGGGTAGGCAGTCCATGCTCAAATCACACAGAATCATTTGCCACACAAATATGTATTTATCTTGTTCTTTCTGATTCTGATAGAAGTACTTTTTTTTAATCTGCTGGAAAATAAAAAAAAAGTTTAAAATTACAAAACAGATGCGGCTTTCCTAAAAATATTTAAAGTCAATTTAATTAAAAACGCCATCGCTTTTTTCTCTCGATTCTTTTATTAAGTTTTTAAAATGTAAAGAGTATATTTCATGATAGTCTACCCCGTGCCCGAGACTTCAAGTAAAGGAAAGAACTTCTTTATTTGAAAAACGATAATTCACATTTTTTGCCAAGACGACACAAGATATGAAAGAAGTTGAAGGAACAAAATTGTTTCTTTAAAAAAGTTCTACGAAACTGTCCTTTGCATTTTTTTTAACAATACAATTTTATGGTACCATAAAAATAAAGAAGAGCATAATTTAACAGTTTCAAAAACTATTACATCAAACTTTCTTCTTCCAAATCGGTTTTTTTTTAATCGATACGCTCCATTTTTTCTAACATACTTCATCATTTTTCCACCAATATTTTGTTAAAACTTCTAAATAATTTTTTTTTCTATCACACTATAAAATTGTGGTGTTGAGAAAAAAATAAATCTTAAACGATTTTATACATATTTTTGTACAAATCTCGAAAATAACATAAGACGAAAAAACGTGTAATGAGCCATTTTTCTACAACTTTTTTTTGACTTCAAGATTCAACAATCTGATTGAAATTTTTGTCTTTTTCGGTTGAAAAATTTATATTTTTTTGTCGAAATGTCTTTTGTAGAAAATTTATATTTTCGGCACGAAATTTTAACAGTCTTTCAGAAACTCAACTATTTTGTCGAAAGTTGATGTATTTTGTTAAATTTTTTTTCAATTGAAGATTGATCATTCAAGGCAGAAAATCATACATAGTGTGAAATATTATCTATAATTTTTATTTGTTTTATACATGTTTGTATAAAACATATAAATATAATACATAATTTTTTGCACTCTGTATAAACTATATATAATTTTTCCACCTAGGACTTCAGATATTAATTCACTTTTTTGGTTGAAAATTTAACTATTTTGTTGATGATTCGTTTTTTCCTTCATCAAAAAGAATTTTTTTTCTGAAAATTTCACTATTCCATTTTTTATTGAAAATTTATCTTTTCGGGGTAAAATTTTAACTATTAGGTTGAAAGTTGAAGCCCTCCGTTTATTCATAAGAAAAAAATCAGACTTTACCAAACATCCCCACTATTCAAATCGTCTTACGTTATTTTTTCGATGAGCCCTAGATAAATGAGGGGACAAAAATTTAGTCAACCAAAAATTCTTCACGTAATTTATGCACGGCCCATGAGATACGTGTCGTCTTATTTTCTTTGAAAAACAATATATCTTAGTGGCAAATTAGTGGCAAATGATTCTGTGACTTGAGCATGGACTGCCTGTCCGATTTGGAATAAATTTGGTCAGTGAATAGAGGGAATAAGATTTCCAAATTAAATTTTGGGGGCTTATGGAGCTCAATTTTGTATTTGTTGTCGAATGTAATTTACGTCGGAAACTTTTCGGTCCTCTCGGTTCCTTCAATTTGGAAGCTCTTGGAAACCGCAAGATATTATTGATTTTTGTATGTATACAGTGAAAGAGAGGTGTGGGTGGTTGGGTGTTTTTCCGTCTTTGTGTGTTTGGCGAGAGAAAGTGGGGATAGATAGCTGTGTCATTTACTCATTGATTGGTCGTCTGCTCGAGAAGTTCAAGAGGAGAGACAACTTTTTCCCAACTCTCGATACACAGAGAACTGGAAATTTGTTCACTCACCCCAGTTTCCAAGGATTTTCCGTCGCCCCTTTGCCATAACTTACGACTTCCATAAAGAATATTTTGTCAAAAGAAAGTAATCACAAAAACAATCTACAATACTTTTTTTTAACTAGTTAATTAATGGAAATGAAATTAGACCTAAAATTGCACATCAAAAAAAGGGAAAATCGATTAATCACGAATTATCTGCACGCAAGCTTGCTGACGTATGTGAGACGAATATTAGAAAAGAAATCCCTTTCCGGTTCTTCTCAGTGAGCTCTCATTTATGCACTTGTACTGCATCGATTTACGGAATTTGGAACTATGTGATTGGAATATTCACCTGAAAAAAATATCATGCTGTCAACTGAGAGCCCGGCTCCTTTCGGGGGGG
>JAUELO010000279.1:2666347-2681270 GCA_032357855.1 Amphibolips quercusostensackenii | reverse complement strand
GAGCTATTTTGTTAAAGCTTCGTCTTTTTTAGTTGAATTAAACTGTTTTTGACTTAATTTTTTCTTTAATATTAACTATAACATTATATACTTTGCTAAATATATATTTTTTTTTGTAAAAGGTTTATCCTTTTAATTCGGTACTGAAGTTTACGTTGTCAAAATGCACTTTTCAGTTTTAGTATTGAATTCTAAAAAATCAGTTAATATTATCACTTTAATTTGATAGCATATTGCACGATACGATATGCATAATATGACTGTGTTTATATTTCAATTTCAACTATAATTTTTCATTTAAAAGAAAGTATATACGTTAATGAAGAAGAAATTACGAAAATTGAGGAGCAGACTTGCACCATGTTGTAATAATATTTACTTGAATTACAAAATGGGAAAAATATTTTCTTCCTTTAAATATCGAAAATACAGTTTTTACATAATTGCTTAAAAGAAGGAAAAAATAAAAAAAAACTACCAATTTTAGAGAATGATAATGAGAATGTATTAAATAATTAGAAAGAACAGTAAGACTTGCTTTTTAATTTTTATTTTACCAGGATTGCAAGTTTCCCGCCAATTGGAAAAGCACCCTTATAGTCTATTTGCAACAGATCAAATTAAATTTTGCTACAAAAATGTAATTGAACTTAACAAAGGGAAGTTTTTCAAATATATAAAGGCTATAATACCTGTGCCTATGAATACAATACAATCGCCCACTTATTACGATCTGATGCTTTTCCGAGCAAAAAAAAGTCAAGTTCATTGAGCTTTTGTGAGGATCATCAACACATTTTTTCTAAGAAATCAGGGAAATATTATATCTTAATGAGTCATAAATGCGCTGTTGGCTAAATGAACTGATTTCTTAGAAATAATTTTCCCCTACGAAACATATATCCTTCATTGAGAAAAAAATGTTTCTCAGATCCTTGAAAGATTTTTTTACGTTACATGGTTAGATCTCACACACACAAAAAAAATTAAAAAAGGTTTCAGGTAGAAATGCTGGCGATAATCTCGGCATACAGAAAACTGAAGACTTGAAATAGTAGATTTAATGAGTTGGAATCTTTGGTGCAATACATAAATTACGTAACACCTTTTTTGCCCCAATTGTACCCCTTCCTTCTTCCATATAACAATTCGAAAAAAATAGTTTGCGGACCCCGCAATCCCCTCGTATCTTACGTAATTTTTTCAAATAATATTTTCAGCCACGTGTTTACAAATGGAATGAAAAGGAATTGAACTTGTATCATTTCTGAATAAAAGCGTTTAAAATTGGATAATTTAAAATTAGAAAGGAGTTGAAATTGTATTATTTCTAATTCATAGTGTTCACAACATCAAAAAACTTTATTTTGAAATAAAGAATCTCGAAATTAAATGGTTTTAAATTATAATTTAAAAAATAGGACAATTTTAAAACGCTTTAAATTAAAATATTTCTATGTAAGAATTTCGGAAAGTGGATCGTTTCAAATTCAGAGAAATTGTAACTGTATTATTTCTAATTAAAAGCGTTGAAAATGGAATAATTCCAAATTTTAAACTTTTTTATTTGAATTATTTTTAATTTGAAAGGATTGAAATTTGAAATTGAAAACTAAATTGAATGTTGGGAAGTCAAAGCTGCTGGAATTTAAACATTTTATTTGTATTATGCTTAAAATATTCAAATATTTATTTGACAAATTTTTTAAAATCGCAAGATGAATTCGGCGCTATTTTTAACGTTTAAAATGGATTTTTTTTGCTATAAACCATTCAAATCAAATTACTATAAAAAACCTTACAAGTAAAAAGTAATTTTAAATCAAAAACATTCAAAATAAAATAATTTCAACTTCCGAAGAACTTCATTTATAACTGAAAAAAATGTTATTTACCAAAAATTGGGATATTACAACTTTTTTATACCCAAACACTATAAAATTTTAATTATTTCAAATAAATTTAAATCGTTTGCAAATAAAAAAAATCATTTTATAACTGAGGTATCAATTTCATAAAGTTTAATTTTTATCCATTTTGACTTTAAACAAACGATTTCTTAACTTTTAAGTTTCAAATCGTTTAATTTTCAACACTTTCGAATTATTATTTATTCATAAAATTGTCCGAAGAAATACTTTTTAATTTTAAATGATTTATTTTTTAAATCTTAAACTATAAATCGAACAATCTTAAGATATCGCATTAAAAATTAAAGATAAAAATAAGGGTACAAAACAAGATTTCTATGTATGATTCCGATGTTGGAATATGCACGATTTTGAGGCTTTCAATATACGATTGCTTTTTTTTATATTGAATTTAAAAATTTCAATATTTTGAAACATTTTTTAAAAGAAATAATTCAATTTTCATTGCCTGGTTTTAAAATCTTCTCATTTTTTAGGCTTTAATTTTAGAAATTGTTTCTTAATTTTTAATTGTTTGGAATTTATTCTAGAGGCATTCAATTTTATTTTTACTATTTAAAATTAAAGACTTTAAAATATTGCAACTCTACAAAGTTTAATAATTCTAAAAAACTTTAAAAATGAGATGGTTTCTCATTAGAATCTTTAAAAATGAATGGATTTAAATTGGAAGCGTTGAAAATTACACAATTCCAAACTTCGTTTTAAACTTGAGGAAATCTCAAATTAAAATGCTTTTTAATTTTCAAATTATATTATCCGAAACTGAAATTGTTTTGAATCGTCAAATTTTTATCAAAAGCTCGCCAAGTTAAAAAAATTGACACTAGAAATTTCAAAATCCGATAATTTCATAAGAAAGCTGTTAAAATTCTATCATTTCTAATCCGAAGCGTTTAAAATTAAACATTTGTATTTTCAATTTAAGAAATATTTAAATTAACATCAGTTTCTGATTAAAATTACGGTAGTATGACAATTTCAAAATTCTTAAAATTAAATAATTTCAGATTAGATTTTGGAAAACTGGATCCTTTTAAAATCAAATAGATTAAATCTCTTGATAGATTCTCTTGATATTTCTTATATAATTAATAATTATTCATTCTCTTGATAGACAAATCTCTTAAATGATAAATTTTTTTACTGAAAACATTAGAATTTAAATAATTTTTCATTTAAAAATGTTGAAAATTGGAAGATTTGATGATGAAAACTAAAAAAAATGTTTCAAAATCAAATCTTCTGAAGTTCTAGAATTTTATACTGTTATTACATACAAAGTTTCAATTTAATATTAAAATTGATGAGAATAATTTTTGTAAGATCAAAAAATAAATTTCTGCCATTTTATCAATTCAAGATGAAAAAATTTGTAATTAAAGCTTTAAAAATTATATTATTCTGAAAACAATCGTTCAAAATGAAGTAATTTTAAATAAGAAGCACTAAAAATTAAAAACTTTCTGTTACCGAACGTTAAAGATTAATGAATCCAAACCTTATTCAAAACCGAACAAATGTTTAATTACCAAGTATTGTAATATTTAAAAATATATTACCAATTTTAACAAAAATTTTAATTTACACCTTTAAAAATTCAACCATTTCAATTTGAACTACAGAATTAAAACTTATGAGAAGGAAAAATGGAAAATTTTAAATATCACAATTTTTAACTTTACAATTCTGAATATTTTCATGTTTTTTACTTTATTTAGAATTATTTTTCATTCTTGAAATCTTCGAATTAAATATTTTTTCAATTTTAAATGATTCATTTTCTGAAAGCTTCAACTACAAATGAAAGAAGTTTAAGATATTACATTGAAAATTATAAATTAAAAAAAAATACAAAACAAGATCGCTCTGATATAAATTTGATTATGACTATCATAATATTACAAACCGTCTATCAAAGCTTTCAAAATAAAATTCATTTCCCGGTTTTCGAACAATTTTTTCCAAGTACTTATTTATGCTTATGTTCAACAGATGGTATTTAAAAAAGAAAAACCTAAGTTTTTTCTCTTACAGTAAACATGAGTATAGAAAGATCCTTAATATTTAAAAAAAAGTATAATTCTTTTAAAGTCAATTTTGACCTCCTTGATTTTAAAGCAAAAAAACTTTAGTTTAAAGGCCTAAAAAATTATACTGTTTCACAATTGTGCATTCAAATTTATAATTAAAATCTTAAATTGTAGAAATTTCAATGATAAATATGATTAATAAGTATCATAGCATGTAGTGTGTAGTAGAATTCAATGTGTCAGGACAGACTTTTTACTAAAAAATGGGATATCTGTCAAGAAAAATTCAACGATAAAAATGGAAGAATTTTAAATATTGTGAACCTTTAGAGTTGAATTATTCTAAAAAAGTTCCAAATTAGATGATTTCTAATTAGAAGCTTTCAAAATTAATGATTTCAAACTTGAAACGTTAGATATTAAACAATTCTAAACTTCGTTTTAAGGTTAAAGCATTCTAAAATTAGGATCTTGAAATTAAGCCATTGAAATGATTAATTGTCAAATTTTGCCTTATGATTTTTAAAATTACATAATTTTAATTTAACAATAAAGTGCAAAATTAATAACTTGAAAATAAAGAGGAACTACTTCATGCAGAAGACAATTTTATAGCATATCAAACTAACGTATATGTAATAATAAACTGTCACAATGACATGATGGAAAAAGTCGCAGGAAAAGACACGCCAGAGGTGAGCGAAACATAGCAGCCCTTCAATGCAAACAGAATGAATGAGTAGCAGAGGATTATATGAAGGGTGACAGTACAGAACTACACAACCAACAAAATCAGAATTTTTCAAGAATACCAAAAAACATTCTGTAAAATCTAAATTACCATTTAAAGATAAAATATATACTTTCGAGCGGAAGTGTTGCTTAAATGAGGCCAGAAAAGTTTGATTAGAAAACTTTATCTTGTTTTGAGGAAATAGAAATGGAAGTTGATAATCTCAAACTGACACTGACCACATAATAAAGCAGGTTTGGCTGCGGCATGCGCTACTAAATGTAATCGTCTGATTAAATAAAAAATAAAAACACACTCCTAAATACAATTTCTGAATGAACGTAAAATAGTATATTGTGTAACTGGTGGGGTATAGTTGCGCCCAAGTGGCGCAATATGCAACATACCCCACTCGTTGCATACATGATTCTTCATTACGAATGCGAGGAAGATGCATTGTTTGTATTTCGTTCCGTGCATGCATGATAAAAAATCGTATGTGAAAAATGTACTTTGGGAATCGGTTTTCGTCAGTAATTGAAAATCAAACTTTCAATTTTTCACAAAAATGAAAACTTTCTTGCGAGATGTGGGGAAGGCAAAGAAGAAAAATCAATATTTGAGACAAAAAAATTATTCTGTTCTTAAAAAATAAAAATTTATTGTGCTTGTATCACACTGAGATTAACGATTTTTTTTAAGGGGCTATGAAGAAAGAAATTTGTTATTTTATTTTTTTCATTAAATGATAATAATTTCAAAAAATGTCGAAGCTGAAGAGAAGAAAAAGGAAGTTATTACTACGCAAAAATACCGCGATAAAGATTTCACTGAAACTTAAAGAACATTTTCTTTACTATATTAAAAATGAGAATTCGAACTCTGTAATCTTTTTATCATAAAGTGTATTTAACTTTTTAGAAATTTGTGATGCAATAAGCCCACTTTCGGAAAAATATTGGTTATCTACGCTACCGTTATATTTTAGAAGGTCAATTTATCGTCAAAAAATTATTTTGAACCAAAAAAGCTAATTTAAAAAAAACATAAACTTTCATCCAAGAACATTTTTCTGTAAAAAAAAGATGAATTTTATTTTAAAAAAAAACTACTTTTCAGCCAACAAAAAAAGATATTTTTAATAAAATAGTTTAATTTTTAACTAAATGGATAAATCTTTTTTAAAAATCTTAGCGAAAAGTGTAATAGTTGATAACACCGGCACACAAAAAAAAAGTGATCAGTACTTTCGACCAGACCAACTTTTCTATATGTTTTTTGATGTCCTTAATTCAAATACGGAGTCCGTTTTGCTCCATCAGACTTGAGTTTCGAGTAAAATGCAAAAAACACTAAAAATCGCTGAAAACCGCAAAACATTAGTGTTTTATTCAAAACTCAAATCTGATGGAGCAAAACGGACTCCGGATTTAAATTTACGGCATCAAAAAACATATATGAAAGTTGGTCTGGTCGAAAGTACTGATCACTTTTTTTTGTTGTATCCCGGTCTGATTGATAAAGGGTCAGCGCATTACACAATATCAAGAAACTGCAAAAACAAAATTAAAAAGCGTTATACTGGGAGGGTGGAGGCAACATTGTCAGATAACATTAAGTAATTTATGTATAGCTCCATACCTATTCTGAGGCTTCTGATATTGCTCAATTTTATGCACCATAATGTCTACATGTTATAATTCTTTTTCCCTTTTCCATTATTCTCAGTTGTTTTTATTGCACATACGTGTCAAATCGCAGACAGATTTATTAATTAATACTCTCTGGTTTAGTGTATTATTATAATTATTCTGAATTCACATCAAGCTTTCTTGAATTTATTTTATTTCCTAAATGCTTTGTAAACTCCTTGCAGTTCTTCATTTTCCTAAATTTCTTAAATTCCCTAAGCGCTCCTCAGTACCTTAAAATCTATACATTTCCAGAAATTTTTTAATACTTAGAATCCTCTGAATTCTATGGTCTCCCAAAAATCTTTGAATTACTTAAATTCTCTTAAATCCTTGAATTCCTTAAAATTCATTAATTTTTAGAAATTCTAAATTCTTTTAAATAGTTGGTTCCTCTGAGTTTCTTAAAACCCTTGAATTCCGGAAATTCATAAAATATTCTAAATGTTTTAAATTTTCCGAATGCTTTGGAGAAGCGTTAATACTCTTATTCTTCTAAAACACTCAAATTGTTAATAAAAAATTTAAACACTTTTTTATACTGAGCGAAAATTTTGTTCCGCCCCCAACGCAGATCATTTCGATGCGCCTTTTAACGTAATTCGTGAATATCGTCCTACTTTATTGATATCAATAACGGTTTTTTAAATATTTTCAGAAAACTAAGAAAACAAGGTGCTTAAAAATGTACTAAAATTTCATTAATTTTTTCCTGAGTTTCATTAAGTGCTTGAATATAAGACGATCATGTACATCTTCATTTGTTTCTGAATTTCATGCAGTTGTGTAGCATAAGACGATCACTCACATTGTTCACTCTTCGATGAAACTTGTCTTCAATCATAGTTAATACGCTCATTCTTTCCCTCTTGTCTGGTTTTTACCATTTTTGTTATTGTGTTCTTGGATTTAATTCATTAGATATAATGTGAACATATTTGTATTTTTCGATTTGAGTAAGTACATATAAGGTCTGTACATATACTCGTACATTAGGAATATAATTTTTTTTTTACGTTAGACTAAACTGAGAAAATGTCAGAAAGGTGCAAGGATTTTCTCAATTTGCTATGTTTCTTATGTTGTCTTTACACAGAAACAAATCAAAGACAACCACCTACCGACGCGATTAAAAGAGGATATTCTTATTTTTTCAAAACCATACTTTTAAAGGGCTTTATTGCAAAGAATAAGCATCAGATTGTTTATGCTGATGACCCATTCGTGGCCAAGCCTGTTTTTATACATGTGTCTGACTTAAAAAATAGTTTGCGCCTAATCGAATATAAGCGGCTTAATTCTGAAGGGGATGAATCAAAACCGTAAAGTTCAAAGAAAAACCGGATTTTATTAAATCAAGCTGAATTAAACGATCTCATAAAAGATCTGAATCTGTTGAAAGATGAGGCTGAATTGTTGGGATAATGATTAGAGGAAAAAACTTTATTGAAAGAAAATGTGAGAATTTTCTACCGCAATCTTTGAAAAGATCTGGACAAATTTTTTGCTGACGAGACGTTCTTATTTATCATAACGACGTAAATAAATTCATGAAAGCTATCGCACATAAGCACGTAGACAACAAATGACGTTTATTTGTTGATTCAAATAAGACTAGTCTAAAAGGAGTTCTTTTGCATAATCCTAATGAGTTTTTATTCACACTTGTTACCTATGCTTGAAATTTAAAAGAGTTTTACAGAATTATAAAAATGCCTGTTCTGAAAATAAATTACTAGGCACAATGTTGGTCAATCTGTTCCAACTTTAAAGTAATTGCTATTCTCTTAGGGCTGCATACAGGATACACGAAGTATTGTTGCTTCTAATGTTATTCGGACAGCCGTGCTAGGGATAAAAATTACACTGTCAAATCTCAGTCCAAACGCAACTTATTTGAACGAGGGAAAAGAAGCGTCGCTGAAGACGCTCTGGTAGACCCCAAAATGTTATTCTGACGCTTCCACATATTAAACTCGGGATGACTCAAAACTTCGTTTAAGCAAAATTTCAAAACGGAAACGCATTAAAATATCTAAAATCTAAATTCTTGAACTTCAGCGAAACGAAATTTAAAGAAGAAGTTTTCATAGGGCCTTAAATTCATGAGCTTATGCAAGACTCAGAATTTGACGAATGCTTGAGCAGTTAAAAGAAAAAAACCTGGTTCTCTGTAAAGAATGTGATGCAAAATCTCCTCGTTGATTACAAATCTAAGCACTACAAGCGGTATGTAAATGAAATCTTGACGCAATTTTATAACCAGAATGCAAATATGTAATTTAAAGTACATTTCCTACACTCACACTAAGATTTCTTCCCTGAAAAGTTGGGATCAGTCAGTGACGAACACGAAAAAAGATTCCACCAAGTATAGCGGCTATTGAAAAAAAAAAAATTAGGGTAAATGGAGTACGTCCTTAGCACTTTTTTCATTTTTTTTTAATATCTCAAAAACCGTTATTGATATCGCTAAAGCAAGACGATATTCACAAACGGATCCGTGTGCAGAATTGAAAAGTACTTCGGAAATGATATGTCTTATTCAGCGAGAACATAAGTCATTTATGGTAATCAGCGTAATTACAAAAAAAGATATTTGTTCAAAAAATTGCGAATAACCAAAGTGCTTAGGCAATTATAAAATATTTTCAACAAAAATATTGCTATTGGCATTCACTTACTGCATTGCTCATCCCGTAAAATTATAACTGTTTGCGATTTGGTGGAAAAAATGGTTCAGGCGAATAATAATTGTTTGAATAATTGAAAAAAATTTAGACCTTTGTCAATGCGTGGATGTTGGGTTGTTAGAATCACGAGATATTAAAATAAATATTTCCTGAGAATTGTTTTCTAAGTGACTAAACTTTAATTTACAAAACGTTGATTTCAAGTATTTTTTCTATTTTTTTTTTAAATTTTAAGCTTTTCTTATTAAAAATCTCGCGTTAGTTTAAAAATTCCAGGACTTATGTCGAACGATATAGAAAAATAGACAATTTATTTTTTCAATATGCTAAATAGTTGTGGAGAATCAATCGCTAAAAATCAAAAGTTAAATTTTCAGAGCACCCTATAAAGCACTCATGAACATTGGTCTCTGATGAATAGTAGAGTTTACCAGCCGCTAGTGGGTACTGCCTGCTCTAATCAAAGTTTTACAAAATTCAAAATTTAATAAATGAAGAATAGATTTCTCTGCATACGTAAATGATATACTATTTTAGTTTCTTTATTACATAAAGTAAAAATGTTTGTTATTCAGTTTCAAATTTAATTAATTTCATTTTAAGAACTGGTTCATTTTTCCTGTGTGCTTCTAAATTTCACAAATATAACAATATTGTCTACTGATAGAACGTTCCAAGATACAAGTTTTTGAAAGTTTTCTATTTCTTATGCTAAAAAACAACATTAGCTATATTTTTGGAAGGGAAAATTCAACTGATTTTCAGGAAATTTGACTCTTGGGCCTTAAAATTCTATAATTTGGTTGGCTTTTTTTTCTTGAATAAAAAATCTTTCTAATTGACAATACAACTACTTGGTTGAAAGATGAAATACTTTTGACTACTTCGTGTAAGGCGTAGTTAAAAGCAATGTAAGCGAGAAGTCCTGCAACACAAAGGACACCCTAAAGGCCAAAATTGCGGAGTAATGACCAACATGGACCAGATGAAGATACAACGAGACTACTCTCGGTTCCGGTCAAAGCTTGAGGGGGTAGTCCAGGCTAATGGCGGTGATATTAAATAATTTTGATGATTGGCATATGTGTATAATGTGTGAAAAGTAGCGCTTAGATATAATACACTTGGACCTAAGTATTTATTGAATTTATTTTTATATAGAATTTTCCGAAGTAACTTTGACAGCCCTGTAAATTATCAGCAGTCCAAAATTTAGAAGAACCAAAAAACAAAAAAAAAGCCATATCCTTCTCAAGACTAGCTGGATATCACAAAGAATCTATGAAAAAAAAATTCTACAATAGCTAAACCACTAACAAAATTGCCTCACAAAAATAAACCCTAAGATTGGAAGCCATATTGCAAAATAAATTTCAAAACATTAAAAGGTTCTCTTTGCTCAGCACCCATATTGAGGTATCCTGATTTCAAAGACACATTCACGTTGATCACTGATGCAAGCAATGTTGGACTGGCCACAATTTCATCTCAAAATGGACACTCAGTTTGCTACATCTCAAGAACTTTGGACAAACCTGAGATAAACTTCATCACTTCCAAAAAGAAAAAAAAACTTTAGCAATCGTCTGAGCTGTTAAGCGGTTTCGACAATATCTTCTCAGACGTAAATTTATAATAGAAACGGACAATCAGGCTTTGTAGCGGCTTTTTAACTTATAAGAGCCTTCTTCCAGATTAATGAGGAGGAGGTTTCAGATGCAAGCATACATGTACAAGGTCGTGTATGAAAAAGAAAAGAACCTTACGGCAACTGACGCATTTTTAATAATACACCCTATTCAAGATCACAATCTTTCTGAACAATCAAGAAAAAATGCAAAAATCAATTAAACAATTTTTCTTCTAAGAAGTCGATGAGATTGATACATCATCATCATCATGAGATGAAAATACCGAACCAATTTCTAAAAGATTGCGAAATCACGAACCGACAGATGAAAATGAATTTAAAACAATTACGCAACCTGAAAAAGGACACGTCTACCTACTAAATTAAAAATCAAACCTGTTGCCAATGGAAAGAATTGGATTGAAATGAGCAAACAAAACATATTATTTTTGCTAAGAATATAAAAACCAGACTATGATAAAAAAATAGGTCAAACTCCTCTGCATTAAAATTAAAGACTTTAACGGAAACAAAACCTGGAACATAATTAAATTTATTCGATATGCACAGAGAGAAATTTAGAATAGCTGTTGCGTTTGGTGTAGTAGAGCAGCACAACCACGATTTTAACGCGACAGCAGCGCTATTTTGCGTAAAGCGGTAGCCTTAAAATGTGGTGCGACGTTGCTCTCTTAGATTTGGGAGCACTGCTGTTTTTTACAAAAGAACGTACTGGCTTACGTTAGGCCACGCGCGTGTATCAACAAAAGCGTCTCCCGAAAATAAAATCACCGTCTCACTGAATTCTGGGACTGCTGTTGTCCTAAATGTTTAGCGCACTGGTCGTCCCGCCGTCGGCTCGGAGCGTTCGCAAAATAAAAGAGTAGAAGTCTTGAATACAGGGTGGTCTGGCGCTTGTGTGTTTAGCTCAGCAGTCGTACGTATCAGTACCGCAGTCGCCCTAAATCTTTTTCCGTGTTCAGGATACTTTAACAAAAATTATGGAACGTGTAAGCATCGGAGATATGTTAAATTTTCTTCTTTATAATAAATTCACGGAGTACACATTTTTTCTGTATGAACAACCTGATAAAAAACTAAGTGAAGAAGAGGAGCAAAATCTATTAAGAAAGGCACAAGGAAACGTGGCAACTACGTGTTACTTTGGCGAAAATTAGACAATCATAAGGCTTTGTAAATAAACACTGTGGCCTAATATCAAGTAAGACGTAATCGCCAGGCACGTCAAAGTGAAAAACTGACTCGAATTCATGTCACGGTTGAAGCAGTCATTCCAGAAACGCCGACGCAGCTAAATGAAAAAATCGCAGTGGACATAGTTGGTCCCCTGCCGGAAACACTGAGTAGAAACAAATATATTTTATCCATTTAAGTTGTGCTGAAGAATTATATACAATTCTTATACCACTACAGGGAACGACGGGCAAAACCATACTAACTAATTTGCTGGATCATTGCATTTGTGGCGCAAAATTTTGCATTGTAGCGCATATGAGCGCATTTGCGGTGCAATTCACTGGGCTATAAAAAACTCAAAAATTAAGAGGGGGGTTAGTGTTCCTAGTTGTCGATTTTGTTATAAAAAAATTTAAAAAGTCACAATTATGGATTCATGTCTACATGTCTTTTACATTTAGAACTAGCGCTACAGCAATCTGTGGCAGCCACATTTCTCTCTAGTAACTTTCACTTCTCTAGCCTGAGGTTGACACTTGTTAGATCACAAGGCAAGCTCACGCGTGGCGTAGCACGGCGCAAATCTAAATGGTTTGAGCTTGGAATCACCATAAAACTAAAAGCAGCCACGCTTGAGTATTTCAACTCATATCTCAGAAACCAATCAAGATTTTCTTAATTTTATTACCTTCAATTTTTTGTAAACCTCTTACATGCTGTGTTTTCATTGAAGGACAAAAACTATTTTGCTTGGAAGTCACTCGACGCAGAATCTCATAAGTTTTTTAACAGTTATTTAAATAAGTTTCTTCTTTTTTTTGTACAATCAATCACGCCCTCAAGTTCAGCAGTGATTATTATTACCGCTTGCGCTACACTCCAGATAAATTTCTACAGTTGTGTTTATTGGTGAAAATAAATAAAACTGCATATTCTAAAATATGTTTTTCTTAGTGTGAGTATTAAATATTAAAAACTTTTCTATTACTTTTTCTTTTACAGAATTGAGTTCGCAGGGTGACCCGCCTCGACGCCAGCGCTCGCGCTCGCCCCAGCAAAACCAACCTTCTTCGAGTCAACCAAACCGACCAGCAGACCAATTTGTGTCAGGTAAGTAACTTTGTTTTAGGTTACTTTGTGAAAATTTATACTTTCAGTTAAACATTTATTTCCTAATTTGATATTTCAACGAATGTAAAAATTCAAACTTTATCTTTATTAGTAAAAAATGTAACTAATCAGTGTAAAAAATCGTAAAAATTATGGAAAAAAGACCATGAAACCGTCTTTCAGTGGACCGTAATATCTACAGAAATGTTACAGTCATTATATATAACCTCACTGACCCAACACCCTGACACACTGTTATTATAGTAACTGTTTAAAATTCTCGATGACACCAGTAGCAAAAGTGATGAAAAAAATATTTTGTTCATCATGAAGAGCATTTTTGTTCGAAGAAAAATTAATTTCAAATTAATTCAACTCAAACTTTGGTGGAACTTTGTCTAGAACAGTTATTGCTACCTAGCGCTGGTAAACCCCCTATTTAGAAATGCTTTCTTTAAGAGTGGAGTGAAACAACCGCTAAGTAGCGCTAGCTGTATTATTCAAAGTTCCGGGAACATTCAAATCAAATATATGAGAAATAGCTTCTTTTTATTCAAATTAAGGATAATATTAATAAATCAAACTACTACAGAAATTTCAAACGAATTTTTTTATTTTTCAAACTAAAAAAAAAAGAATTATCTGACAATGATATGAATTTTAAAGCAAATGGTTTAATTTTCAACTAGAAAAGATACATTGTGCGCAAAACGTGAAATGGTAAAACCTACATTTGACAAAATTATTTTAGCACCAAAAAAAAAAATTTTCACTGAAAAAAGGGTAATTTTGCTTCCAGAAAAATGAATTTTTGGTGATAAAAAATAAATGTTAATCTGAGAAAGATGATTTTTCAACCAAAAGACAAATAATTCAAAAAAATATTTTTAACAAATGAAAAAAAGAATTTTCAGAAAAATAGTTACATATCCAACCGAATGAAAAATGTCGAATTTCCTGAATTTCCTGTATTCTCTGTATTCCTCGTATTCTTTGAATTCATCAAATTCTCCGAATTTTGTGAATTCTTTGAATTTTGTGAATTTTCTAAATTCCTTCAATCTTCTTTATTTCCTGAATTCTATCAACAACATGAATTCTTTAAAAATATTTCATTCTTGAGAATCTTAGAAAATCATTGATTTTCTTATATATTCTGAAATCCCTAAAATTCTTTGAATTCCCGGAAATCCTCAAATATTCGGAATAACTTTAATACTGCGAGTTCCTGAAAATATGAACATTTACTAAATTTGATGAAATTCATTAATATTCTGAAATCCCGGAAATCTTCTCATTTTTCTGCATTCCTTCAAATTTTTTGCATTATTTTAAAAAATCGCAACCCATTAAATGGGCAGAATTTAGGAAATGCCAGAAATTTAGAGAATTCAAATAATTGAGGAAATTTTATATACTTCAAAACGAATAAAACGAATTCACATTGCCTAAAAAATTGAAAGGTATTATGTTATATCAGGACATTTAGAACAATTTAGAAGATTTCAAGGAACTTAATAGAATGTAAGGTTTTAAATGTGTTTGAATGTACTCCAAGCAACTCTAAATAATAAAAAAAAATTTATATACTTTGAAGAACTTAATTAATTCAAAAAAAATTCAATGCGAATTTAGAATAGTGTTTAAAAATAAACTAGATAAAAATGACTTATTTCACTGCTCAAAAAAATATGACCTATGTGCTCATGGAATGAGATATATTATGTTCAAAGTAGTTTTTTGTGCTAAATCCGAATCTAGCCTTTATTTCTCTGCAGCACGTTAGGTTTTTTAAATTTTTTGGATCAAATTTTTTTTTAATTGCAATATCTTATAAGGTTGACAAGATAATATAATAAAGGTGAAAAAACACGACAAAAATTGTTTTACAAAAAACTGCATATC
>JAUELO010000279.1:2654828-2666247 GCA_032357855.1 Amphibolips quercusostensackenii | reverse complement strand
CTAAAATTAGTAACGTAGTTCATGAACGCGCGAGTAAGACATAGTGGATATTACGTTTTTGGTCGAACCTGAATCTTTTTTGTTTGAAAATTCGACCAATAGTTTGAGAATGCATTTTTTAGGTTGAAAATTCAACCATTTGGGTCAAAATTCGTCTTTTTGACTGGAAAATTTTGCCATTTGATTAGAAGTTCAACTATTTTGTTGAAAATTCGTTATTGTAAAGCGTTTCATATTAAATTTAATACGGCCTATTTTTGTGAAAAATCACTCTAGTTCATGAAAGGCCCGTTAGTTTGTACACTGGAATGCAATATCCATGATCGAAATGTTCGTGTGAGGTGTCACGTCTCATAGCCGTTTACGACTTGTCTTTCTACATTATTCGACTTTATCTTTTCTGAATTTAGGATTTTCGAACTACTTTGTAATTAAGAGAGCGGGAAAATTAAATGTAAAAATTGAAAAACGTTTCTAATATCAGAAGATCTGATAAAGAATAATAATGATTGCGAGAGTACGTGATAGTGTATATTACGTTTCGAGAATCACGTATTTGGCGTTTCGTTTTATTCTTGAAACGTTTTCTCTGATTCCTTTCGGAGTTTGAAGTGAAAGGACCGTAGGGGTAGTATAGGGAAAAGTTTTCTTACGATCTAAGTGAGTTCGCGCGATGTGATGTGTCCAGTGCGTGTGAGTGCGTGTGGGTGCGTGTGGATGCGTGTGAGTGGGGGTGCGTTTCTTTGTGTAAGATTTCTAGTAGAGGCCTATTGATCGAGCAGCTCGTACTTTGGTGGCCGGCACACGCGCATAAGTCTTCCCGTAAACAAGACAAATATCATCGTGCCCGTCCTGCAAATCCATCTCTCCTCTTCCTGCTTCTCGTCCAGAGAGTAACAAAATTTCATCCCCCAACTCGCGAGCCATCCACCTCAAACTACCCGACGCCCATACTCACGCCATATTTGAAACTATGGCAACGCGAGGAAGAATCTCAAAGCGAGGAAAACTCACTTTTATGTACAATTCGACGAGTCATCGTTTATAGCTTCACTCTCAAGAAATCTCGATATGGTTCACTGTCCGCCGCAACGAGAGCGAATATATTCAATTTTTAATTGAATTTTTTCAGGAACTCTTTTGGGCGCTCATACTCTAATTTGCATGGCATTATTTAACATTTACACCAGAAATAAAATGATTTGGGTATAAAAATGTCGATCTTGAAGCAATACAAAAAATCAATCATCTTTCATAATGTAAATTGGAAGTTTTAAATTTGAGGTACCCCAAAACATTTTTGAAACGAAAATAGTGTTTATGAACTTCATTCCGTATTTTTGAAAAAAACAATAATAATTATAAAAGAGAATCTTATTGAAATGTTTAACTATAAATAAATATTTCGTAGAGAATGCTCATGTTCGTTGTTGACTTGAGACTCAGGTGAATTGAAAACAATTAAACTGTTTCAAATTCATCAGTGAATTTTAATAAATCTGCAATAATTATATAATTTCTTGTAAAAATGCAACTTCACGATTAAACGTGTTATTTTTTATTAATATCTCAATTGTAAAATTATATAAATATTTTTATTTTAGATTAAAATTAGAATTGAAAAATTTCTTATTATATTAATAATTATTATTACAACAAAAATCAACATTCTGTGCAAAATTTGTTAATGAGGGTCAATAGAATCCCTCAGCGATTTTTATTAATAAATAATTAAGAAACCATTTGGTATATAACAACTTTAAAAATCAAGATCTTTAAAATTATTAATGTATCCCTTTAAATATACAAAATTTAATTGAAACATACTTACAACTTTACAGTTTTTCTTTAATTTGAAAGCTTCAAATTTAATATATACATTTGTAAATTTATGAATCAGAAAAAATTAATTCTTGCAAACGTAGAAAACTCAGAAATTAAAAAATTTAATACTAAACATTCTTGAAATTTGTCCGCAAGAAATCTTAATACGGTTTACTGTCTGCCACGACCAAAGCGAATAAATTATATTTTTAATTGCATTTTTCACAGGGACTTTTGCAGGTGCTTATAGTGTAACTTTAATTAGACTATTTTAAATTAAAGCCAGAGATAAAATAATTTGTATGGAACAATTTCAAAACTACAGAATTTTAAAACAAATTTAATCAGTTTTAAAAATTATGATTGAAAAATGTTGAGTTTGAGGGACCCCAGGGAAATTTAAAATTAAATTTTTTTACTTCATATTGTATTTTTGCAGAAATTTTTAGAAATTCTAAAAGAGAATCTAATTTTCAGAAAAATTAAAATACTCAAATTACTGTGAAATATTGAAATATCAATAAATTAAAAAGACGATGAAACCTCTTTTTTTTATAAAAATCGTTTAATTTGCTTTGATTTCAGATTAAAAACATTATAATATTTCACTTCAGTCTCTGTCGGCACAATAATCTTTTATAGACGGAATCAATTTTAAATCAATCCTTTGAGAGAAAATTAGGCGATAGGTATTTTGCAGATTTAAGAAAAAATCTCCTGTCAAGTTATGCGTATCTGAATGTTGTGTTTTGTAAAAAAAATTTGTTCTATTAATATCTATAACTTTACACCTAATTAAAACTTTCTATCTGATTGATGTTTTTTCTGAAAATATTAAAATCAATTTTCACAAAAACCCAATGTTTCTCGCAAAAAATGAAAGGTTCGAAAAAGTGTACAAAAATGTACATCTAAAATTCCTACGAAAAATTTCTACTGCTTTTTTGTGTATATACGAGAAAAATTCAAAACTTAAATTTTTAGTACGAAAATTTCCCCGGCCACAGAACGGCTTAGGAAAGACTTAGGAAAATATAAAAAGGTAGGGTTTTCCAGGAAATACTTTTTCCGTTTTATCAAAATTTAGTGGAAAAAATAAAAAAGCTTTTTGGAAAACCCTACCTTTTTTATTCTTTCCCCATATTTTTTTACCGTTTATGCTTATATAAGAAAGATATCCTATTAGATTTATACGGGTTAAGCCGTTTTTGAGTCCTGAAGAATTTTTTTCGCTAAAAATGTAATTTTGTCATTCTTCTTGTAAACTACGCAAGATATTGACAAAGAAAAAGAGGTATTTTTATAGAAATTTTTTAGGCGTGAAAACGCTTATCTTAACATTTCGTATCTGTTGTTGTTTTCGAGAAAAATTCGAAAATTTTATTTTATGAAAAAAAATTCTTCTGTCTGTAAAAGTTATTTAGTTGGCAAATCACAACATGTCTTCCTTATAAAAGCACGAATTAAACAAAAAATTAGCAACAAATATAAGTTTGGTTTTTTTAAGAAAATCGACTTCTAATATTTTAAGTGGATTGAAGAAAAAAAATTTGAGCTTTTTTGTAAGCAAAACACAAAACTCAAGTACACATAAGTTCGCTGACATTTTTTTCGTAAATCGAAAAAATATGTATCGCCTAATTTTTTCTAAAAAACAACATATTTCGTCCCAAGAGATTTTTCGCAACATCCTTTAGTTCTCAACAATGTAAAAATTTTCTGATCTTGCGTCGTTTAGCTAAAAAGTAACAATTGATTTCTTGTCCTTTTCTTAATGTCGCATGGTTCGGCCGAAAAATGAAATTTTTAATTTTTTTAAAAGCCTAATCACGAATAAAAACTATACGCTTGATTAAAAAATGGTTTAAATAAATATGTATATCTTTTTGATGAATAATTTTGCTTCTTAACATTTTTTTCGTATCTCGCATAATTTTGTCTGGAAAATGGAATTTTCATTTTTTGAAAAGCATTATCACGATTAAAATGAAAACTATTTATTTCCCAATATAATGGTTTGAAACAAATTTGTAGATTATTTTGAAATAAATAATTTTGCTGCATAAGATTTTTTTCGTATCTCGTATAATTTTTCTGGAAAATGAAAATTGAGATTAAAAAAGAGCATTTTCTATGGATAAAACCACGATTCTATTCTGTTGGCCAAAAAACACTGGTTAACGAATTCGACCTTTCTTTTTAGACCCTTAAAAAGTATACCAAAGTCTGGCCCAATCTGATACCCAAACAATGTCTAAATCTCAAATAATTTTTTTTCTTACTTCATTTCGTATTTTTGTGAAAAAATTAATATTTCTGAAAAAGAATCTGATTTTGAATAAAAAAATTTGTTTCAAGTATATTGAATATTAAAATATTTAACCATAAATATATAATTAAAAAGCGGTTTTATATTAAATAAGTTTTAAAATCAGGACTTTTATAATTATTAATTCATGTCTTCCAAAGCTCGCATTTTCAAATTTTGAAAGCCATACAATTAATAGACGCTTTTAAACTTAAGGGCTTTTAAATGGACAAAACATATTTTAAACTTTGAATGTTTTCTTTAATATAAAGTGTTTAAAATTATTATATTATTTTTTAATTTGAGAGGCAGTTAAAATTAATTTGCTTAAACGCAGATTACACAAAAATAGAAAAATTTGGTACTTAACATTTTTGATATTTATCCGCTTTCAAAATACAAGCGTTTGCAATCATTAATTATTCCTTCCGAATTTCAACAAAATTTTAATTTTTAGGACACCTTAAAGTGAAGCCTTTTAAATAAATTCTTATTAATGATTGGAATGCTGTTTTCTAAAGTGATTAAAAAAGTTGGACTTGTATGATTTTTAAAATTTATAAAATTGGGGTGAGTACACATGTCAATTAATGCATGATTAATTTCTTTTTGCTTTTGTCGGTCATGTGTCAAATAATTAATAAGAATTGAAACATGATGACATCGAAGAGAGGTAGGGGAGTTTATAATCAGGTTCCAAACAGGGGTTTCGGAGAATCAACAGCTCACCCTAAAAATGTGGGGTGTTTACTCACCGCTCTTTCCCCATATTTTAAATATTGAATTTAAACCATATGTTTCACCCCCAACAATTGATTCATGCATTGTATTTTTTTATTCGATTTAGGAAGAATTTCGGAAGAAAAAAATTATAAATAGAATAAGAAAAACTTTACAATAATAATTCCTGTGTAAAATGTTAAAAAATGTTATACCAGGTATCCGTCGATCTCCCTTTTGCTAGTATGTATGACGACATATTCTGCATCGAAAAATAAATAAAAAATTTTTCAACAAAAAAGTTATCAGATGCGTTTTTTAAATTTACTTTACGTTGAAATTAAAATTGAAAAGAGGATTCATAGGTAAAACTTAATCTTTTTCTTAGACTTTATTATTCCACAATCTTTTACAAGTTTTTTTAACCATGCGTGATTCAAAAAGCTTAAAAATCACGGAAAATATGAGTAAATAAAAATTTTATCAAGTGATGACATTCTGAACTTCCTAAAACTTAAAGCCGCTTTTTCTCGTATTTTCATTAACGATAGCCACGTAAAAAAGTGTTTCTATCGTTTTAACCAGTGACCAGATTTGTGAAAAAATCCGATTTTATAAGCAAAGGACTGCCAATTTTTTAAATCAATTTTCACCTTCTCCAAAAAATGTGCGCTATTTCTATCATTTTCAACTTTTTTGGTCAAAATTCTTTTCATACCATATTTCCGACATTTTAGAAGTGGAAGAATATGCTACAAGGGCCATTTGAAAACTTCGTCACGCTATTTTGAAAACTTTTTCAACCCTTCCCTTCCTTCGTCACTGATCATTACACAAAAATTGAACTCCCAGGTCAACGTAAAAAATACGACCCCCTCCCCCCCTTTAAGTCAAAATTTTGTCTTCGCTTTAATTCGGTAAACGCCTAATATAAATAAGAAAATATACCTGCGTAATATTTTAACAGACTTCACAGCCAATAATGGTCTCAAACCAGGGAAAATTGGGCAATTTTTCACGAAAATACGGGCAATTCTTTTAAATAAAATGTTATAAAGAACAGTTGACTTTCAAATTCAAAAAAATGATTTTTTAACAAAGAAAAATGACTTTTGAACCAAATAGTTGAATTTTCAACGAAAAAAAAATTAATTTTGAAACAATTGGTTGTGAATTGAAGCCAGAACGACGAACTTTTTATAATATAGTTGAATTTTCAACCCAGAAAATTTCTACCAAAAATGATAAGCTTTTAATCCAGAAGGGACAATTTTCTATCTAAAAATACGACTTTTCAACAAATTAGCTGAATTTTTGAAAAAGATGGTTTTTTAATAAGATATTAGAATTTTCAAAAAAATTGTTATATTTTCAAAAAAATAGTCGAACTTTCAAATCAAACGTTTCTCTGTGCTTCTTATTTAATTTCCCAAATTTTTAACTCGATAAAGCGTTTATTGTGAGCATAAGATGGGTTTGAAAAAAATGCGAAAGAAAATTTGAGGTTACGCTGACATGGCCTTAACCACATAGTTACATTTTTAACCCATAAAGATGAATTTTCAACCAAATATTTGAATTTTAAAGAAAAAAATAATATCAAAGAAGTTTTCAACAAAATAGTTAAATCGTCAACCAAAACAGATTAATTGTTTACCAAAATGTATCACTTTTAACCAAAAACAGGTGAAATTTCTACCAATAGACATGAATTTTAACCCAGCTAAGATTTTTCATTCGAAGGAGAACAAAAATTTTAATCATACAAAAAAATTGGATTTTCAAATTATGATTACAAATAAATAATCGAATAAAGGGGGTAGGGGTATTTAGAGAAGAAAATTTAATTATATCAATGAATGCAATAAATAAACCATTCGTTCAATAACCTTTACTTCGTTCATAAAAATAAAAATAATTCTTATAATTATTCTTATCTATGGGTTATTCCATATCAGATTTAGAACTAAAAAATCGATTGCAGTGGAACTTTTCTCTTGCATTCTTTATAGAAAAATAATTGACACGTATTTTTTTGTTTCAATATGATATTTTTTATTTTCCTGCTATTATTTTTTTAAACTTTTCAAGTGTATGAAATTCAACCTTTCTCAATCACTAATAACTCGAAAACTATTGATTTTTAGGAAAAATTCTCCTTGACATTTAAGTTCGTATTTCGTATAAGCAGAATGAAAAATGTTAATAATGCATTGCTTTTGTTATATTACCCATGTTTTTCGCAATTGTTGTAAACAAATAAAATTTTTTTAAGTCGGACCGTTGTTTTTATAGTTTTATTACGATCTAAAATTTTTCATAATTGTATTAGGAAGGTTGTGTGCAAATTTCAGAGTGGGTCGTGTAATAGTTTACGAGATATTTAAATTATTATAATCTCATGATGACATGTCTGCGATTTTGACTGCATGAAATTTTGAACGGAACGGATGAACGGAAAGAAACAAAATTGCACTGTCATAATGATATGTAGACATTTTATAGACTTTTAGTCTTTAAAAAATCATATTATAAAAATAACAAATATCATATCAAAACAAAAAAATACGTGTCGTTTATTTTACTCTAAAGAATGCAATAAAAAATTTTCGCCGCAACCGATTTTTTAGTTCTAAATCTGATATGGTATTACCCATATATAAATTTGAAAAAAGGACTTCAAATATGAATTTGATTTTCAACTAATAAAATAAATGTATACAATATAACAAAATTATCCAATCCTTGACCAATGAAATGAATGGATAAAAAAGTAGTTCATCTTTCAAGAAAGCAGTTCAATTTTGAAGCAAAGAAAAGATCAATTCTGTATGAAAAATTTAATAGTTTAATTTTCATCTAGTAACGATCAATTTTTAACCAAAAATAGAATTGTTGAATTTTCAGTTAAAAAATTAATATTTAACAAAAAAATGAATTTTTAAGAAAATAATGAAATCTTAAACTAATAAAATGGATTTTTAACCGAGTAGTTTAACTTTTAATCAATTGGTTGAATTTTCATCCGGAAAAATGAATTCCTAATGAAAAATTTGATAGTTAGATTTTCGATGAAAAATGATCAAGTTTCAGACGAAAATGGATTAGTTAAATTTTTAATTAAGAAAATATATTTTTGAATAAAAAGAAAGAATTTTTAGCAAAATAGTTTAGTCCTCAACCAAATAGTAAAATCTTTGTCTAAAAGAGATGAATTCTAAACCAAAAATATAGCAGTAGACTTTCAAATTGGAATGAATTAACTTTTAATGCAAAATAGTTGAGTTTTCTTAGTGGGTCCTATTGATTCAGGGACAGGATGCAATATGGGACCGAGCGCTCGAAAGCGCGAAAAAAGATTATCCAAGCATCTCGTGATATCAAAATTTTCCAGTTAAAGAATTTTAATTTTTAAAAAACGGATTTTTAGAGAATAAACAGATGGAAGTTTTTTATTGGTATTTTTTTCTGATGAACATTTTCAATAATAAAATTGAAAAAGTGAGATAAATTTTTTCCTCAATTTAATTATTTAAAGAAAAACTCGTCATAACTCAGTCAAATATTATTGAAACTCTTTAAAATTTGATATACACACGGAGAATACCTTAGTAATCCTCATCAAATAAAAAAAAAATTAAACTGACTATTGTTTGATAATAATGAATTGCAAATTGAGACCGATCGTTAATCACATTTTTTTAGTTTCGCCGATAAAAACTATCAAGGGAAGTTTTAAGTTGAAAAACTTCCAGTCAAGTATTTGTTCCTCACTACTCAATGAAGATTCAAAATAATTTTTAGATTAATGCATTGAAAATTGACGAAATCTGTTATTTCACAAGAAAGCATACGCTGCCGCTAACGGCGAGTACGCTGCATGATAGTGCTCAACTGCTCAATGCTGTTGGTGGCATAGAACGCTGTCTTATAAAGTATTTATCTCCATCAATTTTTAATAAATCGACCTAAAATTTTTCAGAAATCTTACCTAAATAGTGAGAAACAAATTCCTTACTGTCAGTTTTCTCAACTCTGAGCTACACTGGATACTTTTTTCCGGTGAAGCTCTTAAACATGGTTACCTATCGGTTTTAATTAATTATTATTATTATTAAGCAAGAGGTGGTTTCAATGACTGTCTTTATTTTTTAGGCTTTGCTAGAGTATACTGCGCGTATGTACTGAATTTCAAAAACTTTCAATAATATTTGGCAGAGTTATGAGATTTGTTTTACAAAATAATTTAATTTAACGAAAAATGTATTTTGCTTTTTTGAATTTATTATTAAAAATGTAATGGAAGAAAACTTCAAACAGAAAGAAGTTCCCTTTTGCTATTTTCTACAAACGCGTATTTTTTTTAATCTAAATTTTTGAACTTAAAATTTTGGAAATCACGAGACGCTTGGACAATACTTTTTAGTGTTTCTGAGCGCTCGTCCACCTATTGCATCCGGACCCTCAATTCAGATCGCATTTAAAGGGGTACAGAAGGGAATAGGAAAAAGAGTGTGAAGTCTGCGCGTGGATACCTTACACAATTTTTGCATTTACTTTTTCAAGCATTTAAAAAAATTGTTACTCACATTTATATTTTCCATGTTTAATGTCACAATCTACGTCAAACCCTCCCCTCTACGTCAAAAATTGTCACAAAACCTGTCACCCCATCCCCCGTCAGTGTGACTTAATTTCAAAACTGCTTCCAAGTGAGTTAATTATTAATTTAAAAAAAATGTTTAAGCCACTAATGAATTTCCCTCTATTTTTTACGGGATTTAAAAAAGGTTTGTTTTTATTTCCAAATGACTATAATCTATGAAGGATTAATTTTTATGATTTTTATTCTCTTTCAAACAATTTTTTATGGGGATTCCGAATAAAAATTTTTCAAATTGAAATCCTGTTTTACATACAACTCGTGATTCGAATGAAAGTGGGAGGACAGGATGAGGAAGCCGTCAGGATCTGCGCAACGCGTGTAGACGGATAAACACGTGTACGTATTCGCATGCAAAAGACGAGCCACAAGTCGATTCTTTAGTCAGTCCTAAATGGAGAGCCTTGTAGTGTAGTAGTGATATTCCATATTTCATATGGAATTGCGTCAATTTATTGTTTTATAAACATCAAATAAAGAAGTATATGTAAAAAAACAGTGAGAATATTATAATTTAATTAAAAAGTGATAGGAATACGTGACTGAATCTTCGTTTTAATTTTTAACGACTTTCAATTCGTTAATTATTCACACTTTTTTAACTCTCTGCTTGAAGTGATTTTCATTTCTTTTATACAAAATACTCTAATTTTTAATTAAAATTAAGTGACAATTGTTTGAAATTACAGGTGAAAGTTTCTGAAATATGTACTAAAGTTTCATTTGGATGATGAAATATTTCTTTAGCAATGTTGTGTGTAAATAAAAATGGCAAATATTTTGGGAAATGTTCCTAATGTGCGTACGTAAATTGTTGTTTCATTAAGTCTTAAAAAATACACTTTAAAGAATGAACTTCTGATAATCGCTTTCTTACACTCAATATAATAATTTTATTACTACTATATTGTATTTGTATTAATAATTATTCGTTTTTTTGTTTGTTGAAGATTCATCTCTTTGGTTGCAAATTTAACCATTTGGTTGAAAATTTGTTTTCTTTTTGAGGTGAACTACTTTGTTTAAAATTCCCAATAACTCTTTCCTACGATACTTTAAAAATTTACAAGAATTATCAATTATTTAAACAATTTTCACAAAAAATTCAGAGTTGGGCTATTTTTCAATTAATAGTCTCCATTCTTTTACAGAATTAACTAAGAATATCTTCCCGACGACTTTTCTCTATGATGCTTTGCAAATTCCCATGAATTATCAATTATTAAAATAATTGTCTTAAAAATATTCAGAGTTTGGCCTTTTTCAAGGAATAGACACAATTTGTTTACGGAGGCAACTATGGATGTCATTCTAATGACTCTTTTCTCTAATGCTTTGCAAATTCCCAAGAATTATTAATTATTCAAACAATTGTTATACAAATATTCAGAGTTTGGCTTCTTTTAAGGTATAGGCACAATTTGTTTTCGGAGTAAAATAAGAATGTCTTTCTGATGACTCTTTTCTATGATGGTTTACAAATTCCCAAGAATTATTAATTATTTAAACAATTTTTCTGTCATTTTGAAAGTGACCGTATAAGTAATAATTTCATTCATTTTTTTAAATTATCCTACTTCAATTTTATATAAATAACAATAAAAAGTAAGTTATATCAAATTTAAAAACAAGAAGCTGGCATATGTTCAAAACACTCTTTGCATTCCAAACTATTATCAAAAACCTCAATCTACATACACACACATTTTTTTAAGTCCCTCTAATCCAGTCTATTCCCGTAAACAATGAAAATCAGTCACAAAATCTAATTACTATCAATAAAAGTGATAAAATCGCATCATTAATCTCCGCGTAACTTGAGCTGCTAAAATATTCTGAATGGTAGCGAATCAACATTATCCCATCATATATCATGTCTACTACTTGCACTTAGCGCAGGTGTG
>JAUELO010000279.1:2594787-2613171 GCA_032357855.1 Amphibolips quercusostensackenii | reverse complement strand
TATGCATGGCCGCCAAGTTGTGGCGACTGTATACATTCCCCCCTTACCGAGTGAGTTTACTCCGCGCGCCGGTCATGCTGAGTCCTTCAATAGGGAAGCTTACCACTCACGAGAGTGCGCCATCTGTTCGGGTGCGAGTTTTGCGAAAATTCAAATAAGATCAATTAAAAAATGTATTTTTCGTGCAAATTTACAATAAAAATTTTTCGTTTATTTAAAATATGAAGTAAAACTGCTAGTTATTCAGTGATAGTTGTTTTGGAAAGAAAGAATCTAAGATTGAAAGCATTGGTAAGTTTGTGCATTTCGCAATTCATTAAAAAAAATTCTTTTAATCATGTCGATAATAAACAATAATGTCACTAGTGTTATTTGATAATTTAATATACAGGCAAACTGCACAAAAACTTAACAATGCTTGCAATCTTTTATTTTTTCTTTTCAGAATGATTATCAATAAATAAGTAACAATTTTACTTCGTATTTTATATAAACGACAGATTTTTATTGAAAATTTGCGCGAAAAATGTACTTTTTAATTGATCTCATTTGAATTTTCGCAGAACTCGCACCCGAACTTGGGCACCGGGCTATCGTTGGGAGCAAGAGCACCGACCAAGATGGCAGACCGCCCCGCTCGTTGCTTCAACCCCGCTTCATGCCTAGTCCACTCCTTCCCAAATCCTATTCCTATGTCCATGGAAGAAAACACCCTCGTTTGGAGGTAGTATGTGGACGCCTTGGAACGCTTATAGTAGAAATACAGCGCAATACACGTCTGCAAAGAAACTTACAAAATAAATACTATTTTCAAAATATTTATCTATTTTTGAAGGACAGTTAAGGGAATTAAGTTTCTGTCTTAAGGTGAGGGAAATCGATATCAGCTGTTTACATTAATTTTAATTTATATTTGTATCCTAACTTTCTCGTACTTTCTTTGAAGTGTTTATCGTCTACGTTTGCTTACGTTATTCTTACGGAATTGCATAAATAAATTGCTTGAATATCTATAGTGAAAAGAATTACTAGTGTGATTTTTAGTCATGCTAAATCTTTTTGTTTTGAAACTGGAATGGTGTCAAAATATCATGCAGACTTTATGTGAGAAAATGTACGAGTGAATGTATCTGTAATTCACTGTCAATCTTTTATTCGATTTATAAATTCAAAATGGTTCAGAATTCGTCTATAAAGATGTTTTGTCTTAATATTTGTGATAGATTTATTATATATTCTGTTCTGGTTCCAATTTTTTATTTTGTTTCTTGCTTTCCTACCGCAGTCTTGTTTGATTATTTTCTCTGTTAAAAATTCATTATTATAGTTTATTGTTTATTTTGCGAGGATGAGGTAAATCGAAGGATTTTTCATCAAATATAAATGTGAAAATGTATTGACGGAAATGTCCGAGTTCAAGATACCGACATGGCAGATGTTCCAAGTTCCCGCGCGTGCAATTTTAAACGTTAGTACCGTACTAGTACATTTTAAAAGTCCCGCCGATAAATTACCTTCTGTCATTTTTAAACATAAGTAAATAACAAACAAAAACATACAATAATACAGATAAATAACAATTGATCAAAGTAAGTGAAATAAAAAAATAAAAATTCGATGAAAATTTCAAAACAATATCTTATACTATAATATTATAATTCAATTAAAGTTACAACTAACGATAATACGAAATGTATTTTATTATTATTAATAAAAAAACTTCTTAGTGTAATGGAAAAAGTAAAAGTCCTTTCTATAAAAACTTTATTAACAGTAAATATAGTATACAAAATTTTGTTAACCAATAAAAAAATGTATGATATTTGATATATTTCAAAAAAATAATATATACTGATATTTTTAGAATAATATTACCATAACAATACAAAATTCAACAACAAAAATGAAGAAAACTGCCTTATCGTCAGTCGGCAGTTTAACCAACACTAGATTCCTATCTTTTCACTAGATTGTGGATTATGCATTATACTTTGTATTAAACTAGATTAAACTCAGTTTAGATAGTACAACCTTATAACTGATACTTATGATATACACTAATTTTTTTTTTTTTGAAATCGATTATTATCTTTTACTTCCTCAAGCGAGTCACCAATTTTTTCATATATGTGGAACTATATGCCTAAAGAATTTACGGAAGTAACCATTTAATATTAAAAAAATGTGGAAATTCAAAAATAGGACAACAATTTTGTTTTCAATTTTTATTTTATTTTTATAAAATCCCGCGCAGAAAATCACTTTAAAAATAAATTATAAGATGTAAATAATTTATCAATTATTAAAATTTACAATTTTCGAACGAAATCCGCCTTGTTTCGGAATGAGGCACCTCAATTCTTGATTGAAATATGGCACTTACGTATTCATCTCTTTTTTCAACAATACAATACAAATTTTTCTGAGACAATTTTATGCACAGAATCAAAAAAGATCAGATTCAAATTAAAAAAATTGATCAGTTTTTTATTTTTGATATATTTTTATTATTAAATAGGTACTCCTATAAATCTTCAGGCTATTAGAAATTGATCAGACAAAATTTTATTTTTTTCGGACCACCCTGATATCCATATCTCGATCTATATTCAAATCGAAAAGTGGAAATTGGGAAATTCCAGGATTAAGAAATAAATTTCTTATTAATAGTCAATATGCCACGTGATCTTAAATCATACAATTATTAAGCTAATTATACAAGTACTAATTATAGAAACCAGTAGAGTTTAATTAATTGAGTCTGATGAGAAAAATAATGAATTGCATTTGTGTAAATCAATTTGAAGTACTGCAGTGTGTGGCAGTTGTTTGTTATAATTAATGGCCGATTTCAAAATGACTGGGAAAAAAACTGAAATCAGATTGCAGAGACGATAAATGTCATTATATCTTATATTTTTCTCAAAAACAGGAAATTCAAACAGTGTAGTATTTTCCTGGTATGTGTCATTTATTTTTCTGTACTTTCCTTTGCGTAAAAAAACAATCTGAAATGCGGCAAAAGTAATTATTTTTTTCATGAGGCTATTATTTTGTTGCACTAAAAACATAAAATATACAGGCATATATCGTTTAGTGTACATATTTTCGTACGTACGTAAATGCGTGTCCACATATGTAGACACTAGTACTTTATGGAATTAAAAGTTTAAAAAGAATGTGTCCCTAAAATTATTTTATTTATTTGAAACTAGTATATATTTGACATATTACATGTCACATGTGCTTTTTTATAATAATACAATCATTTTCCAAAGTTTTTGTCACAAGCATGATATAACATATTTTATGGAAATTACAAGTTTTATGCATTGTAGTAGAACAAAAATAAAAATAAACAATATAATTGCAACAGGTATAAAAAAAAAACAATTTCTTTTGGACTGTAAACGCCTAGAATGTGAATTTCTTCATATAATTTGTTTCTAAAATAAAAAAGCATTGATCAATGGCAAAATTTTGTTAGAAAACGTCGTTAGAAATATAAATCCCATAAGACTAGAATAAAAAACTATTTAATTCGAAATGTGAACGCCAAAAATGCGCATTTGTTTATATAATTGGTTTCTAAAATAAACTGAAATTGATAAATGGCAACATTTTTACAGAAAACATTATTGGCAATATAGCTACAAGAAGATTAGAAGAAGAAACGATTTTTTTAGACTAAAAACACCTGAAATGTGCATTTGTTTTTAAATTTAAGAAAAATCAATCAGTAGCAAAATTTGTTCAGAAACCATTATTGGCAATATAAAAATCAATTGATGAAAAATTTTATTTAGAAAACATCATTAGTAATATAACTGCAATAAAAATAGAAGAAAAATCAATTTTTTCTGCTTATAAATGTCTGTGTTGTACATTTGTTTATATATTTTGTTTGAAAAATAAACAAAAATTCATAAATGGCAATTTTTTTTTAGAAAACTCTATTGGTCATATAACTGCAACACGAATAGCAGAAAAAATATTTTTTTTCCACCTACAAATGTCTGCGATGTACATTTGCTCATATAATTTGTTTACAAAATTAATTATGAACATCCAATCTTGAATTTTATTAGCCAACTATCATCTTTACGATAAAAGCAAGCAACTTGAAAGCATAAATACATTCTGAAGACGAATAATTTCGAATGCGGATAATTTAATAATACAATTTGTTTATAACAATCAGCTTTACAAGTTAACATTTATTTTTTCTTTTATATACCCCTGTGCATTAAATCTCAGTGACGGCAAGTATAAGCAAAAATTTGTTTAAGAGATAAAAAATGACACTCAAAAGTCGACATTTATTTAACTATTTGTATTAACATAAAAATAATATAAACAAAAGAATTAAAAATATACTCGCCCACATCTATACAAAATTCAGTCCTGAATTTAAAAAAAAAATCTGGAAAAATTACTCGCAAATTTCGCAAAGAAACATGATAAAGGTTTAAAGGCGAAATCAGACCGAGCTAAGAAGACCAAATGCAAATGGTTAAGATTGACCTTTTTAACATTGGCCTTGCAGTAAACGTTTCACCTGCTCAAACTTTACCAAAATTGTATAGTACAACATTTTTCAAATTATTAAATATTTTTTTATAGCTCTTTTTATTTAATAACGTACGCGACACACTTTGCCTTCTTTCAATTTTAATTATGAGAGGCAAAGATTAATTTTTAATTAAAGAACGCAACTGATCCTGGTAGTATTTCATCTGGAGATGCAAATTCTGACAGCGGTTTCATAAGAAAAAATAGGGCACATCACTATTGTAAATTCAATATCTGTCCACATATGTTGGCATCGGTCAGAAGAGGTTAATTTGTTGATAAAACTCCAAAGTTATTTCAAATATAAAATTTCGAAAGGCCTCTACTCTTCCGGCAACTTGATAAGTTCGAATTACCAGAATTATAAGCATAAACATTTCATCTGTATTGTTTGGTTTACGCATTTTTAATGATATAATTACAAAATTTCTTTATCCGCGCTTTAGGAATTCCGCCTTAGTGACGATCGTACGCATTGTTCATAATTAGTTGAAAAAACATATTTACCGTGTTGTTTTTCTGACATTGCAGTTAATGGTGTAGATAACGGGAAGCTAAGATTTAGAGTCGGACATTTTCTACGTCGCAGATTTACATAAATGCAATGCTTGGAATATAATTTGTTTTCACGATTTTTACGGTTTCCAACATCAACAAATATGTTTTTAAAGAAACCATATTTTTATTAGAAATAGATGACTAGGACGGGACCTATAACTATACCTGTTCCTAAAAAGAACAATTCTGAAAAACATATAACTTAGAAGAAAACTTGGTGTCCCGTCTTATCCCTGTTTCCCGTCCTGCCCCGATCTCCTCCATATTCAATTCAGAGTATATTTTTGACTTTTTACTATTAACTGTCCTATTAAATAAAATCAGATTAATATAATTTTTCAATACCTAAAAGTTAGGAAATTTTTCATAACAAACAGTAGGGATTTTTCCTAACAAACTGTTTGTGAAAATCAGGAAAAGTTCAGGAATTTACCTACAAGTTAGGAAACTTTTCGTACCACATAGGATAGGAAATTTCATAATAGTTCGAAAATTCCCCTTAAAGTTGCGGAAATTCATCGAAAAGTTAAGGAATTTATTACAAAAATTAATTTGACGTTGACCACATGTACAAGAAAGAGCGAGATTTTTTTTAGGTTTTTTTTTTAAATGGATTTGTTTAAATCCTCACTTTTAAATATAGTAATTATATAAATATTTAATTTAAATTTGAGTTAAATTTTATCTAAGGACTTAAGCGTATTCATCATTTTTGTCTTCCTTTCAGCAATGTTTTTATATTAAACATTTATTATTTTTATTCAGCGTCTCTATACCTCAGGATTTTACCTCAGAATTTTATTTGAATTTGAGTTTAATTTTATCTAAGGACTTGAGCGTATTCATAATTTTTTTCTTCCTTTCAGCAATGTTTTGATGTTAAACATTTATTATTTTTATTCAGCGTCCCTATACCTCAGGAACAAGTTTTTAAACCTGTGCGATTGTGAATATAAAATTTTTGGACATTTTACTCTGAATTGATTTAATTTTTTTAGATCAAACATTTTTCACTCACATTTAGAATCTCAATATTTTTAAAGATAATTTTTATTTTTATTGAAATTGACTATTTTATATCTTTTGACGCAATCCGCAGCCGAGTATGTTTTAATTTGTGGCCAGTGTTACTTTGAGATTGTCAAGTGACATATCTTTTTCCTCAAAACTGGATGGTTTTTTCTAATCAAATTTGTGCGTGTTTAAATCACTAAAACGTTATCTTGGAAGCGTTTTTTTGCCTTATCTTTGAGTGATAATTTCGCTTTTATAGAATGTCTTTTCACTCTCCTGAAAAATTCTGATTTTGTTACCTAGTTCTATACTGCCAAACTTCCAATGTTATTTATTTTAATGAAACTGTAAGATGCTTTTTTGGAGCGTTTCATTGTCAAAAATAATTTTGCTATCAATCAATAAAATAATAAATATTGTTTAATATAAAGAAGCTATAAGATGATCTTTTGATGTGTGTTAAATTGGCCAAAATCATTTTAATTTCGATTAATATAAAAATAAATCTGAATATAAGAAAAAAAACTAATTTTTCACGAAAAATAATTTTTTCATAATAATTAGAGTATGAATATTATGAAAAAGTTAGTAAAGTTATCTTACTTCTAAAAAACGTGTCCTAAAACTTTTAAAATTTATGAGGATGTCGGGGGGAAATTACTTATATTTACGGTAGTCCTTTTGGTAGACTAAAATGGGAAATTTCCGTATGATTCGTGGAAATATTAAAAAACATTCCCTGTGAAATAATTTGAAAAAAATTTCCCAAAAGGATATAAAAAATATCCCATTTTTTACATGGTTTTGTTAATTCCCTAACATTTCCAAATTATTCCCGATTTTCTCCGGGAATAGTTTTATTTTCTTATAATATTTTTATAATTTTTATAATATTTTTTTAACCTATTTTTTCGGAAAAAGTATTTTCCTAAAAAAAGTATGGGAATATTTCATGCTAAATGAAAGGGAAAATTTATGAAATTTTTTACAGTGTTTACAGTGTTTAACTTCTAATAATATGGAAGTAAATACATACAAAACTTATGTAGTTTTATAAATTAGGTAAAAAATATTAATAAATAATTTGAAAGGAACATTTTCGCTTGGATAGTAACTTTCGAGGGTATAACAATATCATTGATCATTATTTAAAAGATGTTTTATCTTTCTTATAAGGGTCATCAACATTTTGAGTTATGCTGATAATTTCAATTGACAGAATTTACACAATGATAACAGTAGTGGAAATTCTTAAAAGATAATTGATATCAATTCAACATACTTTTGTCAATTTGTTTCTATCGATATTTATTTCAAAAATTTTTCTCTCAATGGTTTGTCTTTTAATCAGAAAAACTTTCTTTGATGGATATAACAATCAAATTAATCTACTAATTTTTTAGTCTACAATTTTTATTTTGTCCTATTGTAAATTTTTTTAAACATTTTAGTTTTTTAACACATTTGAAAAAAGCAAATAAAAAATGGAATGTGACAAGTTACAGGTTTTACAAAAGGAGGAAGATTTTGATACATTATTTATCTTTCATAATAAGCTATTCTAATAAATTAAGTGCACAGCTAAAATGTTTTAAAACACGTATATTAAAGTGATGTATTTTATATGCCGAGTCTTAACATCTGTACAGTCCGTAATGTTATGTACGTTTATAATATGGACGAGTCTAAATGTACGGACCTGACTGGAGGAAGGGGGAACTGGAAAAGGGAAGGGGGCGTGGCTTGTGCCCGGACGTATAGACACTACTTATTTTATGAGGCAAAACAAATTATTTTCGAACTTGAGCACACATACTAGCCTAGGTTGTATCTATTATTAAAAAAAATTTTCAACAATAAGAAAATTCAAAATCGGATATGATTTAAAGGTCCTTTATCCTTTTTATTGATTTTTTGTTGTTTTTATTTTCTCAATGTCTTGAAAATGAATATTATACTTATCATAGAAAAAAGTAAAACAAATAATAAAAATTTAATTTTGAATGTTTATAATTTAAACTTATAAAATTTAAAACATTTTTTGATGATTTTAAAGATCAAAAGGCAAGTTTGCAATTGAAAGCATTCCTAATTGAAGAAATTTTAAATATAAATGATCAAAATTACATCATTTTTAATTGTAAAGCTTAAAATTTCAATTATTCAAAACTTAAAATTTTCAGACTTAAAAACTCTTTAGTTTTAAATATGTAGATACAATTTAAAGTTCTACAATTTAAAGAGTTACAATTGAAAACTCTTCAATTTTAAATATTTATAAATAAAAGTTTTCTAAATTTTGATGATTTTTAAGATCAAAATTCAAACATATAATTCTAAATCTTCCCGATGTAAGAAATTTCAAACATAAATCATCAAATTTACAGAATTTTTAATTGCGAAACTTATAACTTGCATAATTTTTATTTGTAAACTTCCAAAATTAATAGCTCTTATTTCGAAGACTTACAATCCAAATTTTTGCTATTTTAAAGAGTTATGTTATAAAGGTATGTAATTTTTAACGCTTTTTAAAATAGTTTTATTCTAAAGAATTACGATTGAAATTTGTTTTATTTTGAAGATTTATAAGTAACAATTCTTACATTCTTTATTATATTGAAAATCAAAAGACAAGTTTTCAGTTCTAAATCTTCCAACTTGAAGATATTCCGAATCTAAAGCATAAAAATTACAACATTTTAAAATTCAAAACTTGCATAATTTTTAATTCTAAATCATTCCAAGTGAAGAAATTTTAACCTCTGATGACCGGCACCATGAAGGCACAAATACATTTTTTTATGGATCTATTATTTTTTGTCCTAAAAACATAAAATATACAGGCATATATCGTTTAGTGTACATATTTTCGTACGTAAATTCATTTTCACATATGTGGACATTAGTACTATGTGCTTGTTTATAATAACACAAACATTTTCAAAAGTTTCTGTTACAATCATATAATACATTTTATGGGAATTACAAGTTCCATGCATTGTAGCAGAACAATTATACAAATAAAGAATCTAACTACAGCAAGAGTAGAAGAAAACAATTCTTTTTGACTTTAAACGCATGAAATGTGCATTTGTTCATATAATTTGTTTTTGAAATAAACAAACATTGATCAATGATGAAACTCTTTCAGAAAATATCATTACCAATATAAATCCCATAAGACTAGAAGAAAAAACGATTTCATGTAAACTGTAAAAGCCTAAAATATGCATTTTTTTGTATAATTTGTTTCTAAAATAAAAAAAATTTATAAATGGCAAAATTTGTTTAGGAAACATAATTGGCAAGATATTTTTCAAAAGACTAGAAAAAGATCATTTTGTTGTGGACTGTAAACGCCTGAAATGTGCATTTGTTTATATTATTTGTTTCTAAGATTAATTAATTGATGAACGGCAACATTTTTTTTTTAATTTTTGGTATTTTAACTACAATAAGACTATGCGAAAAAACATTTTCCTTTTGCCTCTAAATGTCTGCGATGTACATTTGTTTATATAATTTGTTTCGAAAATAAACAAAAATTCATGAATGGCAAAATTTTTCAGAAAACATCATTGGTAATATAACTACAACAGGACTAATAGAAAAAATAATTTCTTTCTATAAATGTCTGCAATGTACATGTGTTTATACAATTTGTTTATATAATTGATTATTTACATCCAATCTTAAATTTCATTGGCCAGGTATTATCCGAACCACAAACGAAGCAACTTCAAAGCATAAATACACGCTGGAGGCAAATAATTCCGAATGTCGATTATTTATTGATTTATTTATATGGTTTATAACCATTAATCTACAAGTTAAACTTTGTTTTTCCTTTGATATACCCCCGTGCATTGATTCTGAGTGACGTGAAAGATAAGAAAAAACTTTCTTAGGAGATAAAAAATAACACTAAAAAATCGACATTTATTTCACTATTTGTATTAACCTCAAAATTAAATAAACCTAAAAATTAAAAATATACTGGCCCACATCTCTGAAAAATTCAGTCCTAAATTTAACAAAAAAATCTAAAATCATAAACCGATTCTCTGTTGACGTAGTTGCACAAAGAACTGGTGTACACATATGTGGACAAACATGAATTACCTTGCAAATGCTCACGATTGACCTTTTTGACATTGGCCTTGCAGTAAATGTTTCACCTTCTCAAACAATTCCAAATTATTGTACAATACGACATGTTTCAAATTATTAATATTTTTATAGGTCTTTTTATTTAATTACGCATGCGACACATTTTACTCCTAGTATTTCATTTGGAGAATTCAATGCTGGCAGCAGTTTTATAAAAAAATAGGGCACATCACTAATGTCACTTCAATATCTTTTTACATATGTGGACATCGGTCAGAAGAGGTTAAACGCAAATCATCAAATTTACAGAATTTTCATTTGTGGACCTTAAAACTTGCATAATTTTAATTTTCATTAAAAAAAAATAACAGTTCTTCAATTTTAAATATTTATAATTCAAAGGTCTACAATTTTAAAGAGTCACCAGTAAAAATTCTTGAATTTCAAGAATACAGAATTCCAAATTATTCAATATTTAAGATTTATATTTCAAAGGTATGTAATTTTGCACGTTTTTTTGGGGACAGTTCAATTTTGAATATTTACAATTTAAAATTCTTTAATTTTAAATGTTTGCATTTGAGGCTATTCAATGTTTAGATAAGAATCTTTAAAAACAGAAATTGAAAGAAAGTCAAATTCTGTAACAGAATGGTACAAAAAGTCTTAAAAATAAGTATGTTTCCAAAATTCAGTTAAAAAAAAAACATGAAATGAAAAAGTACGCCGCGGCGGCGTAATTGATTAAGGTACCTCCCATGGATTGTGGCGTTTCCGGTTGAAATCCGGGTTGAGGCAGATTTGTTCTTGTATGCATTAAATTCTCAATGAAGAAGATGAATATTCTATCTAAAAAGAGAAATCTGTAACAAAATTCATAAAATTCTAACCAAGTTGTTCAATTTTTAACCAAAAACCAACCATTTTTAACCAAAAATAGAATAGTCAAATTTACAGTTAAAAAATTAATTTTCACAACAAAAAAAGAATTTTTACCAAAATAGTTAAATTTTTAAACAAAGAAATGAATTTTCAACTAGTAGGATAAATTTTGAACGAAGTAGTTCAACTTTCATGCAAGCAGTTAAATTTTCAATCGAAAAGATTAATTTTCCACCATAAAAAAATGTACAACGAAATTCGTGAATTTGTAACCAAATTGTTGAATTTTCAACTAAAGACGATAAATTTTCAACTAATAATGAGGTTGTTTAATTTTTAGTTTAAAAAATTATTTTTCAACCAGAAAAGTATGAGTTAGCAAAAAAAAAAGTTAACTCTTCAAGGCATAAAATTAATGTTTAACAAATTAGTTCAAATTTCAACAAAGAAGTTGAATTTTTAACCAAAAAAATATGCATTCTCAATGAAGACTGTAATAGTTGAATTTGCAACTAAAAACGATCAATTTTTAAGCGAAAATAGAATAGTTCAATTTCCAGTTAAAAAACGAATTTTTTACAAAAAGAAAAGAATCTTGAATAAAAAAGTTCAATTTTCAATAAATAAAATGAATTTTTGACAAAGTAGTTCAACTTTCAACAAATTAGTTGTATTTTTAACAAAAAAATATGCATTCTTAATGAAAAATTTATGAGTTGAATTTTCAACGAAGAGCGATCAATTTGCAGGCTAAAATGAATTTAGGGGCCGTTCAAATATTACGTTAGCATGATTTTTTTTATTCTTGACTTTTGCAAGCATATTTTTTATTGCGAATATACAACAGTAAGCATCTATGCGCCCCTCCCCCTTCCTCTCTTGATGCTAAAAAACGAATTTTCAACAAAATAGTTTAATCTTCAACAAAATAACAGGATTTTTAACCTAAAGTGATAAATTTTGAACCAGAAATATAATAGTAAAATTTTCAATTAAAAATAATAAACTTTTAGCGAAAATCAGTTTGATTTTCTTATTGGGTTCTATTAATAATTAATAGAACCCAATACTAGAACCAAAACTGAATTATTCAGGTTGTATTGAAGCAAAAAAAAAAGAAAGAAAAAAGGGAATTGTTTTGAAAACAGGGAAAGAGAGCAATTCTTTAAAAAAGGTTGTAAAGAGGGGAATATCTGAAAGAGTGTGAAAGTCTGTGTGTCCGTGTGGGAGTGCTAAACTATTATGTGACGCTATTTTTAGTGATTCATTCAGTTGAACTGCCCTCCCTCCCCCGTCAAAGTGTTACATGTCCCTGAAATTGACCCTTCTCTTTTTAATTGGAAAATCCAAATGTAATTTTATATAATCGTGAATCGAACAATTAATAATCAGACAAAATTATTTGCTGATACTAGTATTAGAATAATTTTAAATAAATTATTTAGAAATGCTTTTCATTTGCGAATACTTATGTAATTAAAAGATTAACTTAGACGGCAGCCCTATAAGCTACTAAATATTTTCGATAATATTAGTTTTTGATGTATCGATCCGGATTCTTTTGCGATCCCCCTCCTATGTGACACTTTGTGTCGTTAGTGCAGACTCCCCCCTCCCTGTGTGATGTCGCGTTCTGCGTTAACCCCTTCCCCCTACGTGACAAGTCGTCACAAAACCCCTACTCCCCTAGTAGTATGGCGTAGTTTTTGAGCGGCCCCTTATACCCCGGGCGCCTGCAATTGATTCCTGACCTTTGCTAATTCTTTTTAACAATAATCATATAAGGCTATCCCAACTGTGAGATATCTTCAATTTTTAAAAGCGCCATATCTACATTTGAAACACATGCAAATATTAATTCATGTGGCTATGTGTCTGTTTTACATACGACTGGAGTAAAAAGCACGTGTCTTCGGGTCTCGCGTTCATTCGCCGATATCGTTAAAGTCATCACCGTCGATTGTGTCTTCAGTCGTGCCTCCGGTTACCACATCGCGTCTGAATTCTACGCGCATTTATCTATTTCGTTCAAGGGCACTTTCAGCTTTCCGACCCCAGAAAACAGAACTTTTCATGTGATTAGAGCAAAGCAGAGCGAAACACCTCAGTAACACGTTCACTGGTGACTCGAATGACAGTACATACTGTGAATAAATCCATTAGCGTCCTCAGCATTGTCTTCACACATTATTTTGAGTTTTCACGTTTTTTTTTGCATTGTAGCTTAAAAATAAAACGACATCTCTTGTTCTGGTCCCTCTCACTCTCTTAAAAAAGAGGAGTGAACTGGGAAGAATAAAAAGATTATTTGCATGAAGAAGTGACAACATTAGTAAATATCAAGTCGAGGATAATTAAATTCGTGACAATAAAGCAAAACATAATGCTCATTCAGACGTAAGGATCGAGTAAACGACAATAAAGAAACTTTCCTTGTGGTTGTACAAATACTCGAGAACCGATGGTTTCCCACATTTAATGAGACGTCTTTTTTATCAGTAGCCTGTTATCGCGTGAGTGAATACGAGTGTAGTTTATGCGCGAAAATTGAAAGGAGGGTTTTGAATAATAGGATAAGAAGGAAAAACAGAAAAAAAGTGTCTGTTTATCTTTCAGATAGGACTGAGGCTTTTTGGAACTGAAAATGGCAAAGGGCGTGGTGACTGTGACGGAAGAAAAACAGAGAATTGATGAGGAAGATAGGCTGAAGAAGACAGCCAGATGGAGAGATTTGTTGGCATTCTGGCTGCTGGGATTGTGTAATAATTATGGATACGTTGTTATGCTGAGTGCTGCTCATGATATTCTTACAAGAGATTTTTCAGTGAGTATATCTTATTTTACACAGTTGAAAAAAAAATTATAAAAAATAGAATGTTAGAAAAAATACACTACCGACGCAGAGTGAGACAAAATGAAAAAAATAGTAAAATTAAAATGAAGTGTCTCGTCGTCCCGAAATTCGGGATGACTAGTCCAATATTTTTCATAGGCTTGGCTAGTCGTCCCGAAATTTCGGGATGACTGGCCCATACCCTTTTCCAAGTCTCCAAATTTTTCGGGACGAGTAGACACAGCCAAATTAAAAATATTGTTGCTTTATTAGCATGTAATTATTTCAAGATAATTTATATTAGTGTGTTATTAATAAATGAACACTCGCAAAGTATAACTTGATAGTTTATTATAAATAGGTAATTTGTTATTAACAATTGTAGTATTTTAAGCAATGGTAAGTAGTTTTTTAATGCTTTTGGATGCTTATTAAGTGATTTTCGTTTTCAATACAATTTGAATTAATATACATATATTGAAAAAAATGTATTTATTACTTTTATAAACGCATTCTATAAACAAATGCACAGTTTAATCAATTTTTGAGTTTAAGGTATTTTTTAAAAACTTACTTTGTTCGGCTTGTTAGTTATAGTTTTTTAAAGTATACTGTCATTTTATGAAAAATGTGATTGCTATAAACAAATACCTAGTTAAAGCCATTTTTTAGAGCTTGAGGTGTTTTTTTAACGTGTTCTGTTAGGCATGGGAGTGATGCTTCAGTAAACCATATTGCCATTTCATGACAATTTTGTCATTGTTATATCAAAATTTTATAAGCAAATGCACATTGTTTAACGATTTTGAAAAGTTTCAGGTTCTTTTGTAAATGTGCTTTTTTGAGATCGCAAAAATACATTAATACAGTTTGGTGTTATAATAGAATAAATATCAAAACGATCAGTTTTTTTTCACTAGATAAACAAAACTACCATAGATAACTAACATTTTTGCCGAAAATGGGGATTTTTCATATAATATTCTTTAAAAATCAAATATACGTCGTGTTTAAAGAATTTGTTTGCAATTTGAAATTGAATCAATATGCTATTTGTTAAAATTAAAAAAAAATAAAATAAAAAAGGTCATTTTTTCAAATAGGTGACGAAGAAAATGTTTTACAAGTTAAATAATCAAGGAAATCAATGGGTTCTAACATATTATTATTAATTGAACACATCATACTATATATAGTTAATATAGTTATTAAATCCAAAAAATTTCCACTGAGTCATTTAATTTCTAAATCAGGATTTCTATTTCTAGTTCCGTTTTGATGAAGTTACGAGTATTTTAGCTTCTAAAGCTTACGACGTAGATTAATATGAAAAGTTTTCGCTTTTTTTATCTTGCTTATGTAACAAATTTTGTGCTCAAATCTCAATAATACAGGTTAACACTTTTTTAATAATACGATTTTATGATGTCCTTCTATCGACGATAAGATATTTTTGTAATAAAATAATAATAAACAATTTAAAAGAAATTAAGTATAAGTTAAAAATGTGTTTTTGATTATCATCGATAATAAACTTTTAGGGAAAGAAATTTAATACATTTTTTTATGACAGCATAAAATTTTATTTGATGAAAAAGACTATTTTAACCAGTTATATTGATTATTTACTAAAAAGTGGGAACATAAAGCGTTAGAAAAGAGTGTCAAGAGACTTATTTTTAGAATCCTAAAGTACAAATTAAGAATAGAAATCTGCAATAGAAGCCGCACTTTAGATATCGACAACTCTTTTTGCTAGTTTGCGCCATCTGAATATTTGAATATTGATTAATTTATTTATTTCAATATTAATTTACTAATTAATTTATATATTTTAATTTACATATTCATAACATTCAGAAGGTTATTGAAATTAAAATTGCAAATAAAATTTCATTTTAATAAATACGAAAATGTAAAAATTAAAAAAAAATGGTGAAAGAGGTGAGAAATGGTCAAAATACGTAAAGTAGGTAATAAATTTCAAAATAGGTAAAGGAGGACTGGGTATTGTTTTATGGGTTATTCGGCTGGTCGTTTTCTGCCAATTTAATAATAATAATATTATTGCCGCGTTTAAGGTAGTATTTACTTTATCTAATTATTGAAAATAATAAAAAAAAGCGTTAGGATTCAGCACCAAAGTACTAATCAAATTCTAAGCTTAAATTTTAAATCTTAATTTCCTACAAAAAATCACTCTTTAAAACTTTTCCTTACTCAACTTTTTGCCTTTTTGTTTTTTTTTAAATTTTTTTTGTCTGTAGACCTTTCAGCGAAAAATCGTTAATATGTTGCTGTGCTAGATTGTCACACAAAATCCTTATTTTCTCAAAAGTGAATAATTTTTTTGGATAAACATTTTTTTTTCGTTCAGCATCTCTATATCTCGAGAAAAAGTTTTAATATTGTTTTTAAACTCAAAACTCTGCCCGCCTCGCGGGCACATTTGCCTAGGGCGCGCGGCTGTTGTGTCTCGCGCTACGCGCACGATTATAATATTCACCTCGCGTTTCGCGCTCGGCTCTCTTTTCAATTTTTGCACATCGTGCTCGGCTTGAATAGAAAAAAGAATCTTACTAGCAAATATGATAAAATTGTCAAAACCTCTACGATTAAAGTGATTGTTAAATTATTTTTTTATTTTAGATTAAAAAAAAAGTTTATTGCTTGAGGCTCTATAGCCTTAATTATATTTACGAATTTGCTTCGCGGGCTAATGCTCGCTTTGTACGCTTTATCGCTGTTACATGCTTTGGTTTTAGTTACTTTAGTTTTAAATTAAGAGAACTAATTTACCTAAGGTTCTATCGACCGTAAGGAACACATTCTCATCTAGACACTCGCGCTTTGCGCTCGATATTTGATTTGAAAATCATTTGAATCTCGAGCCCCACACTCAGTTCTGTGCACCATATGATAGAAACAAAAAAGTTGCAAAAAAAGTGTTGCTTACGGAAAGCGATTTGTTCGTCGCGTTTCGCGTTCCGAAATACATGGATCGTGCGCTTTGCATTCCTTGTTATATGCTCTTCATATACAAATTACTAAATTTGTGTTTGTTTTCAAATTTGATTTTCTACTCAAAAAGATTAATTTCTAATAAAATTTTCAAAATTTTTAAACAAATATTTCAAATGTTAAAGGAATTTTTAACCTAATAGTTTGATTTTTAATTTAAAAAAATGAATTTTCAACAAAAAATATTAATTTTATATCAGAAAAGTTTAATTTAAAAAAAAATAAAGGGATTTTTAAACAAATAATTAAAGTTTCAACTGAAGAAGATAAATTTTCAATCAAACATGGAATAATTAAATTTTCAGTTGAAAAAAATCTTTTTCACAAAAAAAAATTCAAACAAAATAAGTATATTAAAAAAGAGGATTTTTAACAAAATGATGAATCATCAACTAAAAAGATTAATTTCTAACAAAGTAGTTTCACTTTCTACTAAGTATTTGAAGTTCCAACCAAAAAAGATGAATTCTCGAATAAAATATAATAGTTGATATTTCAACCAAAAACTATTTTAATATTCATCTAAAAACAGATGAATATCACAAAAAAAAAGAATTTTCAAAAAAATATTTCAATACTCAACAAAAACAATACCACGCGTCCTATCAAAAAGTGATCGCTAACAAATTTGTGGATATTTTTTGAACGCACACTTTTTGTTAATTCTTTTTTTTTCTACCTTGCGTCGTTTTTCTAAAAATTTAATTTTTTCATTGTTAATGTTATTTTTCACGATTAGAACAAAAACTACGCATCCTTCAAAAAAATAATTTATAACAAATTAAAAATTTTTTTTTTTGTTAACAAATTTTGTCTGCTTACTTTTTTTTGTATCTTGTGTCGTTTATTTGAAAATGCAATTTTTCTGTTATCAATGCAGTTTTTTAGAAATAAAACAAAAACTGCGTGTCCTATCAAAAAGTATTCTTTACCAAAATGGTAGATCTTTTTTGAATAGACAATTTTTTTAAATCATCTTTTCTTGTATCTTGTATAGCTTGATTGTGAAATGGAAATTCTGATTTTTTATTTTTTTGGTGCAGCCAAAATTTGAATTTTCAATTGTTTAAAAAATTTTTTAAAGTTGTTATGATAATCTTGTAGGGTGTTCAAAATGCACCTTTTTCGGCATTTTTTCATATCGTGCGCTGTTTGGCCTAAAATGTTAATTTTAGTTTGTTTTTTGGATTTTGAAAATGCTATAACTCCAGTACTTTTTTTCACCAGAAAAAGTCATTTGAATAAATTGTTTTTCTCTTTAAGTACTACTTATAACTGTACATAGGATTTTGAAATTTCCAGAAAAAGTGGTCTCAAAATTTTTCAGAATGTGCTTACTTTTTTAATTTTTATCCAAAATGGATAGCTTATAAACTTGACATTAGCTTTAT
>JAUELO010000279.1:2537362-2547657 GCA_032357855.1 Amphibolips quercusostensackenii | reverse complement strand
AACTTGTCAACAAAATAAGATTCTATCACGAAGATTTTAATGAGACGAGACTGATATTAAAATGCAGAAAAGCTTCAACTTTGAGGATGTTTTTAAAAGAGAATTTCCTCTTTTCATCAGGATCGCGGGTATTAAAATTCTCGGAGGGTTTGTCGCATTGGATTAAAATGCATGAAGCTAGAGTACCTTGAATATAAAGGTGCATCGTCATTTCGTCTCGTCCATAAGCATTTGATGCCATGCAAAAATATCGACCGCTATCCTCCCTCGTTGTGCCGATAAGTTCAAGAATGCTCACTGCTCCGTCAGTGGTATTGAGCTCTTTTACCGTGTAGCGGTAATCTGAGACGGAAGGTTCAAGCAGGGATCCAGCTTTTCGCCAGACGATTTTTAAAGGATGATCACCTTTTGCGTCGCATCTCAATGAAGCATTTGACCCTAAGCGTGCTGTCTGGTTACGGTGCTTCTCTTTAAAATGCGCTGGCGCTGTAACCAGTATTGCTAAACTTACTCTATGAATTTTTATATGACTGAATTAAAATAACTTTGCATGATAATTGTTCCAATCTCCGGAAGAAAAGTTTAAGTCGTTTCGATGTTTTTTTATTCAGTTATAGTTTGGTATTCAAAGCTTTTATGTAGATTTCTGGAAGTGAAATGTTTAAAGAGTTGTCAGTTGTAGAAGGGGTTTAAATATGAATTTAGTATCTATAGACAGTGATGTCAAGAAAATGTAACCTTTAAATTATAACATTTCTTCTTAAAAGAATCTTAATAAAAAAAGGGATTTTTCATGAAAATGATCTACTAATCTTGAAGTAAAAACTAATTATTTTTTGATAAAATGACAACTGTAACAGTATGTAAAGTACTGACGAAAATTATTTACATTCCTGGTTTTAGGCTGTTGCTTGAGTGCCTTCATTTGTATAATATCAACATCAAAACTGTTTCCTTATAATAGTGCTAAAGAGAATAAAATTTTGTTACCGATAAGCTGAAGTTGGAAGCAAAATGTCAATTTCGTAAAACAACATTGCGAGAAAACCTCACATTCAGATGTTTTCAAAACATTAGAATTAGATGAAATATGGAAACAGTTAACATTTTGTTTAAGTTCTTACGCTTATTTCATATAAAGTCTACACAGTATTTTACTAAATTGTTGAAATATTTTCCGAATTTCATCTATAGATTCTGCCCTAGGGTCAAACTTGGTGCAAAAAGTAAAAGAAATTAAAAAATGTGTAAATACTTAGAAACAAATTTTAAAAATCAATAATTATCATATTTTAATAAATTTTAGTGATAATTATAAAAATATTATTGTTTTAAAACTTGTAAGTTAAGTGGTGAGTATCGTAGGATAAAATATCAGGAAAATTTTTTAAAAGTTACTTAATAATTTAGCAAAATACTGTGCAGAGAGTGAACTCTAAAATTTTCCAAAAAACTATAAAAAATTTGTATTGTTTTCAGAATTATTCTATTTCTTGAAAACACTGAAGCTTAGCATGTTCAAAAAAAAAATCTATGTATTAAATCAACATTTTTCCTTCAACATGGGTTTGATATGTGTGAAATTCTATTACCTTTTACGTGAAAATTTAATATTTCTAATATAAGAAAGCAGGCACTTTAGTATCAGCTAAAAAAATAGGTTTGTAGATAATTTTCACTGGTATTGTAGGTACGTGTCAAGAAGATACCAATTGCAGATTCAAAATGATATGAGGAAGAATTAAAAAGGCAAAAAATGGGAGGAATCAGGATGGGAGTGAGAAAGTAATGTGTAACAGGGAAAATAGGAAAAACATTTAATAACAAGTAGCAAAGGTAATCGAAAAAGACGTGAAGATATGATGAGAGGCGTGGAAGATAGGGGGGGGGGGATATATGAACGGAGATATGCAGAAAGAGGAGACTAATTAATGAAAGAAAAAGAAGATCTTAAGGAAAAGGCCAGGAATATCAAAATGAAAAAGGTAAATGTAAACGACGGGATGTAAATAATGATAGGAGAAATAAGACGAGGATTAAAGTGCACAAGCAGAAAAGATGGTAGTATGATAGGGAATTGAAGTGGATGGGATAAGAAATGTAAAGAGAAGAAGAAATAGGTCAGGAAGTAATTAGGAAATTGGAGAAAAGGAAAAAGTTTTGGAAAAAATTATAGGAGCAAAAGAAACGGAAAAGGCTTGGACGGAAGAAGGGGTTTGAAATACAGTAAATAGAGGGAAAGAGAAAAAGAAAAAAAGAGTACACTAGGATATTAAGATAGTCAAATGAAAAAAATATATGGATTTTCTAATAGGGGTAAAGAGAAAAGTTATGAAAGAAAGCAAAGATGGCACAGGAAGAGATGAGCAAGAGGACATAACAAGATTCCAAATAAAGTCTGAAGATATAGCGGAAAGAACTGAAGATATGTGCGTAGATAATGTGCAAAAGAGTATGGAAAGGAGAGGGGTGACAAGACTAATGAAGCGAAGGGACAGTGCACACGTATGAAAATAAGGCAGAGACGAGGAGTTAAAGATTATAGGGGAGTGACGCTAGTGCCAATAATAGATAAGGTATATGTGACTGTTTCATCAGAGAGGTTTTATTAGACAGGGTTTAGGAAAGGAATGGGTGCGATGGGAAGAAATTGTGTTCATGTCAGAGGATGAAGAAGGGATGGCGGGCTCAACTACAGGATTGGAGAAATACTCAGATAGAAAAAAGATGAATTAAAATGTAGAATATACCAAGATAATGAGGTGTAGAAAAGAAGATGGAGGACAAAAAAATAAACTTGGAGAGGGCAGAGATTAAATTTACAAGAACTAAAGAACTTCAAATATTTAGGATAAACTTTGCAAATAAATTCAGATCATAGAGCTATTACAAAAAAAGAATTAGCAAAGCGGCAAGAGTATTGAAATAAATACGGAAAATGAAAAAAGAAATGTTTGAAAAAGATTGGAGAAGGGGAATGTGGTTATTTGATACGATGGTATGGCCGGCATTGGGCTATGGAGCAGAGACGTGGGGATGGAAAGAAAGGGAGGAGATTGAGCTGTTACAAGAAAGGTATATAAGGTAGACGCTAGGGGTAGACTGGATGATACCTGAATATATGGTGAGAGAAGAAGAACAAAGGGATAAAGAAGGTACTAGATCGGGAAAGAGGACATGGAAGTTTGAAGTAAAACAAAGGAAGGAAAAAGCAGGGGAAATAGCAAAAAGGTGATTGAAGCATGTAGAAGAAAGGAGACAAATGTCGAGAAGCGGTGAAGAAAAAAGGGAGCTTTTTAGGGCTAGATGAATAAGAGAGCGAACTGGCGTAAGCTATGAAGAATTGGAGAAAAGAAGCAAGGCAAGACAATTAATAGAAAGATGGTGAATGATTGAGGAATCAAAATATAAGAAATGGTATAAGATGATAAAAAAGGAAGGTATAGAAGAGAAAGAGAGAGGATGGACCAGAACAGCAAGATTCATACTGGAAAACGAGGTAAATTAAGTGATGTATTTTCAAGTAATTTTCTCTTTATTTTCTCTTTGAAAAAAAAAACTTATAAAAGGCTTACCGTTAACAGTAAAGTGAACCAATTTACTCAACCCAGCACCAATGCCATTGACTGCTTCACAGAGATAATACCCTTCATGGCCTTCCTGCACCCTTCCAAAAACGAGGGACCCATTAGTATGCATGCTGAGATCCTGCGAGTGCTCATGGTTCATGATATCATGATAATTTCCAGGTCCCTTTCCGCTCCCCCTGCGCCACGTAACTGTAGGGGGTGGGAATCCATCAGCATGACAGTGCAGTGTTAATCTTGACATCCCTTCCGGTGCATGAACATCCTGAGGCTCCATCACCCATCTAGGTGGCACTGTTGAGAAAATCGTGTTCTCATTAGAACTTGTACTATTTTAACGCTCAACTTGCAGCAACTACTTTGGTGGAAACACCAGAGAGTCTAATTACAAGAAAGTAGAAAACGTGTATCGGAAATGCTTCGTCTTTGAACGAAACGTCTAATTTGTCTAGATCGAATCTTCGTTCGCTTTCAAATTAAGTGACGTTAATTGAAAGAGAATTGCAATCCAGAGTTAGGCAATGACATACGTGTTTATTGTCTCTGGTGTTTCCTTTATTTTAGAGCAAGTGCGGAGGCATTAGCGAAAATAAAAAGTGCCTTTCTTTATAAATGGTTTCAAAAATAAATTCGAGAGATTCTTCCTCTTTGATAAGTTTACGTAATTTAGCTCAATAAAAAAATTAGTATAGATCGTTATACAAACTGTGATTTTTTCTACTTTATTTTTTGTCATTGCAATTTACGCAAGAAGCTCCTATTATATAAAAATAAAAAGCTTTTAATCCGTTTCTGTTTGCACAGTAGATTTTCTGGAATCTTTGTTTTATTATAAATCAGCTTTTAAAAATACTTTTTTACGAGAAGAAATCTCAAGACTGTGACAGAGTTTTAATACCTCCATGATAAAAAGATCTATCCTGGCGTGTGAGTCTAAAACGAATACCCTGGCGTTGATCGTACGAAAGAACCACTCTGATTTTTAAATTGATCCCTCCTTTTAGAACGGAAACACATCAAACAGCAGACGACAGGCTTGGTATTTAATACTCTCTGGTTCAGTATATTGTTCAGAATTTTATTGAATGTTCTTGAGTTTTTTTTAACTCACTTGAATTATTTTGAATTCACAATGAATTTCTTTAAATTACTGTAATTTTATAAATCATTTAATAAATTCCTTGAATCCTCTAGATCCCTTCAATTCTCTAAATTCCTTGCTTTTGCTAATTTGCTTGAATTTTCTAAATTCTTTGAAAAGTCTGAATTCCTTGAATTTGCTATATTCCTTGAATTAACTCAATTCCTTAAATTTGCTGAATTCGATAAATTCTCTGAGTTCTCTGAATGCTTCTACTTTTTCTGAGTTCCTAAAATTCTCAGAATTTATGGAATTCTACAAATTCGAGGAATTTAGATATTTGAGGGAAGTCTACGAATTCAGATAACACAGGGAATGCCATGAATTCAAGGAATTTAGATAATTTTAGAAATTCAAAGATTTTAAAAATTATGTAAGGAATTCAGGGAGCTTAATGTATTTAGAGGAATTTAGGCGATTCGAAAGAATTCAGAAAATTTGAAATTTTAAAACAAAATTTTAAATACAAAAGATATGAAAAGAATTTATAGAATTCAAAAGAATTTAAAGAAAGTATATGTAATTTAATATGAATTAAAGTAAATCAAGTGATGTAAAGTAATTTTAGTGAATCAAATTAATTACTAAAACGAGAGACCAAACAAAAAAATTGAGTGGTTCTTTCAGGCGATCAACGCCAGATTATTCGTTTTAGACGTGTACTCGGAGGGAGTTTTTCTGAACATGTAGGTATCGATTTGTTGAAAGAATTTTGTTTTTGATAATTTGATTAGTAGGCAATATAGGACGTGTCAATATTGAAAGCACTCAATATGCAAATAGAGAGTCAACAGATTCTATGAAGTCTTAAATAGGATGCTAATCGTGGAGTGAAAAAAATGGTAAAACTTCTTTTTAGTGCAGTTATATGTGCAACATAAATATCTGCTTGGATACGTACGCTTGTAGCATACGTAAAAAGTAACAAATTAATATATATGTGCCAGGTGATAAATTTAATACAAGGAATCGATAGCGTGACATATTAGTGCTGTGCGGACATTTTTACCAAATAGCCGTTGTGCGCCTATTGTGAAAGAGTGCGAGCTTTTATGAAAATCAGTGCCTAGAAGAGAAAATAATAATTCCGACATCCAAGAGGTAGTGAATAATGCTAGTGAGAGTTTTGAGTGCTGTTTGTGTGTCATGCGAAACGTGAAAGGATGAGAGGACAGGATTAATTGTTCTTCCGACCTAATGCAGGAATTTCAAATCATTTTAATTGCTAGAGAGACATTTCAGTTATTTCAAAAGTTGTGTTTGAGACTGTGATATTCTCTTTTTATGGAAAAGCTTGCTTTAGAAATTGAGTTATATACGGAAAAAATTAGCACTGAATCAAGAAAATATCAGTATGAACAAAAAAATTGGAAAAGGATATTAAAAAAAACATAAGCTTAAAAAAGTCAAATTGTGTAACAAAATTGCTCAAGAAGATTGAAAAGAAGTATGTTTTCAAAAATCAGTTTTCTGAACATATGCTCATGAAAGTCAATTTGTATAATATAATCACACAGAAGGAGATGAAACCAGAGAAGTATTTTTCTAAACTACAGTCTTATCGGGTCATTTGAGACAGTTATATAACAAAAGAAAAAAGAGGGAAAAAAATAAGAGACAACCAAACAACCTAACTCTCTTTCTTATTCTTTATTCGTCTTCTTTATACTACTAGGATCCAACACGTTTTAAAGACATTTAGGATTTCTCATTAGCAAAATTTTTAATAGAAAACTACTAGAAAATATTTCCATCGTATGCTAACATTAATTATAAATGTAGCTTTGAATTTTATATAACTTATTAAGAAACTATTAATATTTCTTTAATGTATGTATTGATCTCTAGTATTTCTGAAAGCTTTTTAAATTTCTTAACTTTTTTAAACAATAATCCTCAGAATTTACGAGTTATTACCTGAATAACTTCAATTTCAATCTATGATAAAAAACGTACGCTTTTTTCTCTTTGAATCCAGTGAGAAAGAGAGAAATATCCAAACCGAACCATCACAACACTCAACTTGATTATCAGTGATCAAATAAGTTGTCAGACAGTCCCAGCGCAGAAAAAAGAATGTTACAGAAACACTATACCTCTGTTGGTCTGTTCAAAATAAATTGCTGTATTAACAGCAACTCGGTACGATGCTGTGTGCTCGCGATAATACAGAGAATTTACGGTAGAATATTGACATTCTAATTTTTACCCAGTGTGCCTAAAATAAAAAATAAATTCGGTGGTTTTCAGATGATTTTTAGTAAATTATAAAGAAATTTCCGTACATTTAGTTATTTGTAAATCTACAGATGTTGTCAACAAGATAAATTTCAAAATAAAAAATAAAACAATGTATTTCTACAAGTTGGGACAACTCATTTTGATTACAGATAACCAAGTTGAGTGTTGTGATGTCTTGGTTTGGATATTTCTCTCAATGATGATGCGGTTCAAGATATTTCTCTTTTTCACTGGATTCAAAGGTTTAGTTTTGTTTATTTTCAGAAAATGATACAATTGATATAAAACAGATCTTTTGAAATGTAATAACGTAATATATATTTCTATTCAATTTTTATAAAAAAAGGTAAAAACTCGGGATTTATGAAGATTAATGTTAAAGCAATTAAAAATATGTACGAAAGCTTTCAAAAATATTAAGGATAAATACATATATCAACAAATAATAATATTATCTTAATAAGTAATTTTAAATTAATATCTACATTTATAATAGTTTTATAGTAATATAAATAAGATAGATAAAGAATGAGGAAAAGAAAGTGAAATGTTTCGGCTGTCTCTTTTCTTTTTTTCTCCTTTTCTCCTTTGCTATAATTATCTGATTTTACCTCTTTTTCTGCAAGTATGTTACACAAATTGACTTTCTTAAGTATACGTTTATGAAAATAAATGATTTTTGGAAATATACTTCTTTTTAAACCTATTTGTGCAAGTTGTTGCACAATTTTACTTTTTTAGGTTTATGTTTGTTTTAATTCCTCTTCAGAATTTAATATAATCAGAGACACAAAGCCATAGACCTTGCTTCCGTTCTCTCGAATTAAGTTTTTTGTGCCGTCCTCAAAACTTCGGTTCTTGTTCAATTCTGAAAAAGCAAATTTGTCTTATCTCAGGAAATTGAGAAGCTGGATTCTATACAATTTCTCGCTAAATGGCATTAGCCCCTACAAACTTTCTGAAAAAGCTTTGAATTTTTATATTCAAAATTATATATATTTTTATAGGAAATTTATTTACGATTTTTTTTTCTAGATATAAAAGTTGCAGTTCTTGCCGTTTTCAAAATAAGCCCGTTCTAGGGAACACAACATTTTTTATTATCTTTTGCCTTCAACTCGTTGTAATTCAGCAAATTCTTGGGATTTTTAAATGAAATTCACAAAAAATATTCCTTATGATGTTCTGTGACTAGTACAGAAAATAATATGCGTAGATTTATACTTAAAAAAATATTATACATTGTTAACTAAGGCATAGTATAAAGCATACATTAACATCTTTAAGGTAATGGGAAGTCGAGTGAATATTGAGTATTAAAAAAATAAAGTGAGTTTATTCATATAAAAAAGATATAAATGTGCACTAGCTTATACAAATTGTTTAAATACTTAAAATTTATTGTTAATTTAAAATATATGAGAGCAAAACGTCACTAAAGAGGAATTTTTTGTCGATTCTAAAAATAGAATAGAGTCTACTCAGGAAAGAATTGTGAGCATCGGCATTTTTCTATGAAAATTGTTTAAATAAAGAAAACTTTCAGTCAAATTACCAAATTTAACTAGAAGGAGTTATTTAATATGCATTTTTAGTTTATTCTGCAAAAAGTTCAGCCTTTTTATTCAGACATTATCAAAACTTGTATTTCTTTACGAAAATGGTTAAAATTTTTGAAAAAGAGCAGCTATTCTTCATTAATCGTAATATTATATTACTTTCTCTAATATTTAATACAAAAACAATGCATTTTAGCAATTAGTTAGTGTTATTCACAATAAACGACTTTTGTTTATTAATTTGTTTATAACATCACAAACAGTTTTCTATCTTACTCCAATACACGATAGATTATTTCTGTATAGTTATTGTACTGATTTAAGACCAGTTTAATTCAGTATAAGAATTTATTAAAAGTGAATCATTTTGCATAATTATTTCTGTAAAAACCTTTTTAAACAACTTTCCCGCTGAAAGTTTTTTTGTTCAAAATTCGCACCACTCCCCGCGAGGATAGATATACAAATACATGATTCATAATGTATGGAATCATAACTTGTGTTTAATCATAAATGTTTATATGTTATTCACACCAGTAATCGTCGAACATCATGCAGAATATTTTCTGTAAGTTTCATAAAAAAAATAAAAAATTAGCTTAATTACGGAGAGATAAAAACAAAAAAGATAAATCAGGGGTTCTAAAAAACGGGGGTTTCGGGTTTATTTTAAAAACGGTGTAAATTTTCTTAACAAAAGAAATATTTCTTAAATCAAGAAAATATGGTATTGTCCGTGTTCTTATTGATATTTTCTTGATTTGATATAAATTATTTTCCCGTTTATTTTAAATCAAGAATATTATTGCATTTGTCGAAGATCGCAATAGTTGTAAATCGTTTAATGTAATCACGTTAAAATCACATCCTAATTATTAAAAATCAGAACAAGTAAAATTTCAAACATTTTAATTTACAATTGTTTGAAGCGCTTCAAATTTCAAATTTCTTTATTTGGAAAGATCAAAATTGAAATGATTTAAAACGCCTCAATATGAAATTGAGAACAGTACCCATTTTATTATTGAATTATTCACAATTTCAAAATAAGGTGTACAAATGATTTCAATTCTAAGCTTTCCAAATGAAAATCTTTTAAGTTCGAAGCATTCAAAATAATCCTACATCAACATGTTTATTTTTTTTATTGGGGCATGAGGACTTATGATTTTTTCAAGGCTGTAATTTAAGTTTTTGAATTTGAAACTCTTTCAAGTTTTAGTTTTAAAACACGAAGTTTCATTTTCGAAATCTTGCAACTGATAATAATTGGTAATTCTTAAATGATGTTAGCGCTAAATGAGTCAACTTCATATATTTTAAATTGAAAATTCTGTAACCTTTTTTGAATCGCATAATATTGAGTTACACGCAATGTGAAAGTTATCTTCCACACACGTAAAAACAGTATTTGTATGTACATAAATTCTCTTTATTGAGAAATATACAAAATGAAGAAGTTTTTGTTCGAATCATACACTAGAATGAATTTGAATGCTCTTGTTTTATGAAAAATCTATTGAAAGTAAAGGATTAATTAAGAGTGGAACTCAATCAATTTTTCAATGGTCAATAGCCTTTTTCATGGTGGTTTAAGTTTATATAAAGGTACCAATTTTAATACAGAAAGTGCGTTATTGCGTTCTGGCTGTAAATATCTAGGCTAATACTTGAGATATTGATTTCGGATTTTGGGATGGTGAATTTTGGGCTTAGTGGAAAATGAAAATCCGCAAGCGATGAGTTTGCTGTGCGCAGTGCTTTGTG
>JAUELO010000279.1:2432073-2442647 GCA_032357855.1 Amphibolips quercusostensackenii | reverse complement strand
CGAAAATTTGTATTTTTAATTTAAAAATTAATCTATTTTAGTATAAATATCATCTATCTTGGATAGAAATGCAACTGCTTGGTTGAAAATTCAACAATTTTGTTGAAAAGTCATCCTTTTTGGTTAAAAATTAATTTTTTTTTTTTGAAAATTTAACTACGTCGTAGAAAAGTGACTTGTTCAAAATACATATGTTGTTATTGAGAAGTAAACTACAATCTTTTTTGAATAAAAATATAATTTTTTAAAAAATTTGTCTTTTTGATTTGAAAATTCATCTGTTTTAGTAGAAATTTTATTTGTCTTGGGTAAAAATGCAACTGTTTGGTTGAAAATTAATCTTCTTTGCTGAAGGATTCAACTATTTTCTTTGAAAACTTTGGTTGAACCACTTTTTGTCAAAAATAATTTTTTTGTTGAGGATGCATATTTTTTGTTTAAAATTTATCTATTTGGTTAAACGTTTAACTATATTGTTGAAAACTGATATTTTTAAATTAAAAATTCACCTAAAAAAGATTTTAATTTTAAGTCAAATTGAATTTAAGAAAAAAAGAATTTTCAGCATAAAATGTAATAGGTGATATTTAAAACACAAAACATTTTCAAAATATATGAATGTCAGTTATATTTAACCAGAAAATACAAGTTTTCAACAATAGAGTTAAATTTTTAACCAAGAAAGATGTTTGAGACAAAAGAGACATTTTTTTTACACAAAATTGTTGAATTTTCAAACCAGAGAAGCAAATTTTTTTAGAAAAGAGTTTAATTTTCAACAGAATATTAAAGTTTTTGACCACATAATTAGATTTTTTACTTACAAATATGATTTTTCAATTAATCAGTTGAGTTTTTAACAAATAACGAATTAATAAGCAGATAAATAGTTGCATTGACAACCAAATATTTAAACATTTGAGAAAAAGCGAAGAATCCGCAACAATATAGTTGAATCCTTAAACAAAAGTTACATTTTCAACCTACCAATATGAATTTTTAATGCAAAAGTTGAGATTTCAAGAAAAAAAGATTTTCATTTTAAACCAGAAGCAGTCAAGTTTAACTGTAAAGATTGACTTTTAACAAAAAGAGATACATTCTGAAAAAGAAATTTAATAGGTTAAGTATAAGCTAGGAATAACAAATTTTCAACCTAAAGTAAATTAATTAAATTTTTAGTTAAGCATATTAATTTTAAGCTAAAGAACGAATTCGAACAACAAAAAAGAAGAATTTTTAATGAGAAGAAATCAATTGCGAACCAAAAATATAATAGTAGACTTTTCAATTTTAAAAAATCTGCCCGCTTTGTGGGCACATTCTCATACCGCGCAGTGCGCGCGGCTCGCTTCGCTCGAAAGTTTGAGCGCGCCTAGGGCGCGCGACTGTTAGTTCTCGCAATTCATAATATGTATAGGTATTGAAACATATGAACATATTTTGATTGTTTTGTTTTTATCATTTTAAAAAGTACAAATCCTATAAAAAAAGCAATTTTGTTATTAAAAATTTTATTGCAACTTGTGTCTTCTTGGATGAGTTACTTTTGTCTATCAATTTTTTTCATAGCTTGTCCCATTTGTCCAAAAATTTAATTTTTTAATTTTTAATTTTATTTTTTATGATTAAAACTAAAAGTACGCGTCCTATTAAAAAATAATTTGTAACAAATTTGTAGCTCTTTTTGGCAAAGAACAACTTTTGTCTCATAATTTTTTTTTCGTAGCTTGTGTTGTTTGTCTGAAAATTTAGTTTTTCCACTTTAAATGTTTTTTTACAAATAAAACAAAAACAACGCATCCTTAAAAAAATAATGAATGAAAAATTTGTATCTCTTTTTTAGGTAAAAAACTTTCGTCTTATTACTTTTTTCGTAGCATGTGTCGTTTCTACAAATTTTTTGTTCTTTTTTTAATGATATTTTATTCCACACTCGACCAAAATGGCCACCTTTCGCCCCTGAAAATAGGCGCGAAAGTAGCATATATTTACCGTAAATCGCATTTGCAAGGAGAAAGTAAAATTTGCGGGGCGAAAGTAAAATTAGCGGGGCGAAAGAAAAATTAGCGAGGAGAAAGTAAAATTAGCGGAACGAAAGTGAAATTAGCTGGGCGAAAGTAAAATTAGCAGAGCGATAGTAAAATTTGTGTGGCGAAAGTGAAATTATAGGGGCGAAAGTAACATTAGGGGGGCGAAAGTAAAATTTGCGGGGCGAAAGTAAAATTAGAGGGGCGATAGTAAAATTTGTGGGGCAAAAGTGAAATTAGCGGGGCGAAAGTAACGTCAGCGGGGCGAAAGTAAAATTTGCGGGGCAAAAGTGATTGGTCGACGGTCGCCATATTGAAAATCTAAGTTGCACCGAGTCGATCAGAATTCAAGCCGCAAACAAAACTATACAAAAATGCGTCGCATTCGCTTTTTAGGGCCAAAAGGTGGCCACGGTCGAGAGTGGAATAAAATACTATTTACAACACGGGACGGAACAAGATCTTTTCCAGTCCTTGCGATAAGATTTTTCTCTCAGTTGATTACTGCCCTTCCTTCGCTCGGGCAGCAAACGCGGTTCCGGGAAAAGTTCTATCGTTTGTGCAGTAAACCCACCCGCGAGAAAAATTTGCTGCTTTCGCACCTTGTTGCATAATGTACTATTTCTCGAATAAAACAAAAACTACGCATCCTATTAAAAAATAATCACTAACAAAGGTGTAGCTCTCTTTTTGACGCATAGGTTTTTTTTAAAACTTTTTTTGTATCTTGTACAATTGAACCGCAAAATAAAATTTTTTATTATGTTTTGTGGGATCATAAATTTCAATTTTTGATTTTTCCACAAAATTCAAAAAGTTGTTATAACAATCTGGTGAAGATTTTAAAGAAAAACGTTTTCCATTTTTCAACTTTTTTTATACCGTGCGTTGTTTGGCTTAAAATTTTCATTTTAGTTTTTTTTTTCTTAATTTTGCAAACGCTATAACTCTGGCAATTTTCTATTTTATGAAAAAAATTTATTCCAATAAATTAGTCATCTTTTTGTGTTCTACGAAAAGCCGTACATAGGATTTTTGAATCTTGAAAAAAGTCGTATAAAATTTTTTGAAAATGCTATAACTTTTTGAGTTTTTATCCAAAATGGCTGGCTAAGGAACTCGTTTTTTCTTTTAACACTTTTAAAAAGTGCGCCAAAGCGCAATTTAATGCGATAATTCTGTCGAAAGTTATCCTGTTCACAGACGACAACGACGACAATGACAACAGACAGACACCGACGTAAAAACCATTTTTTCTGACTCAGGGGGGCTAAGGGGGCTAAGGCAGATTTTTTCTTGATCTTTAAAAATTATTTGTACAGATTAATCGATTTAACACTTAGATTTTTATTAATTAAAAACATTAAAAATCAAAAATAAAAATGCCAGGGGGTCTAACACCTACTGAAATCGAACCAAAGGAGGTGTCTGCATAGCCATAAGGCGCCCTAGTGTAGAGGAGCAGCTCGTAAAACCACAAATGTGTTTCGCTGCAAAGCGAATGGTGCAGACAGATAGGACATAACACGGAAATAAAACCAGAGACTAGTTGGAGATTTGAATAATCCTGCCTGTTTCGCGAATCGATTACATTCCTCGAACAGGGCTGCATCAGAATTCGTTGAATCTTAATGAGGTTTTTACCCTTGTGCCTTGTGCCTTTCCCAATCCCATGCTGGTGCGTATGTAAATATCCAGTTCCTCTTTGAGCTCTTAAAGTATCACTCTTTACCTTCAAATTACAGACATTTAAATGACAGACCTTCATTATTCTGAGGCCAACTTAGCTTCGTGTCTCAAGAACTTGTATTTGTAAAACAAGACCTAAATCCAATGAAAATAATTGAACAGCAGTTAAATACTGTTTTATGGTAATTTTACAAAAGTTATTTAACGAAGCGACTTTTGAACCTATGGAAAACTAACTTTTAGAACTGAGTTTTATAAGTATAGCAAAATCACATCTGGTCAAATTGAATAGTGAATATTCATAAAGGAATGCTCGGAGCGAACAATGTTTTATAACTTTGTGGAAGCGGTTGCATTTTGCATAATAGATGCGTTTTCTTGACCGTATTTTTTGTATAAAAAATGTTTTTTTAAATTCTTTTTTCATTGTAAATTTTTATTCGCAGTAAATTCCAGTTGATCAATTTCGTCCTGAGATTGTATCAAAATGATATGTAATAGATTAAAGATTTTTTATTTGTTCAGAAAACTGCGCATCAGAATGGTTTAATTTTCAAGATTAATTACCTGCCGCGAATTATCATAAGTGGAAACTGTCGAATGTCAGTTTTTATATCACCTATATATCATGACATAAGTAGAAAAAAATAAATTTTATAGCCATAGAGATTTATTGTCCAATGTCGGAAAATTTGAATTTTTATCCACCTCGAAACTAAATTTTTTCTCAAACATTCCCTGTTTGAATATTCTTTTGTTTGGTTGAAAATTAATTAATTTAACTAAAAATTTCAATATTCATATAAAAAATTCATAATTTGAGTTTAGCAATAAAAAAGTATAGTTAAAAATGTTGCACCTTAAACTCAGAATTGTACATAAATTCAAAGATGAACTTTCATTCAGAGATGAACTTAAATTCAGCAAAAAATTGTCTGAATTTGAAGATCAAGATCTGAATTTCAGAATTATATCACACGCTTTCTTAAATTCAGATAATTTAGACATGAATTTAAATAAATTTTGTTTAATTAAATTTAGCCCCGAATTTTAGTACATTTCTGAATTAAAGCAAGGAAAGCTAAGCGATGCCAAGTCCTCTTTTTAATTAAATTGAGTTTTCTACAAAAATGATACCTTCTGGCTTTTTTATACCTGTTTCAGTAAAAAAATAAGGGTTTTAAATTTTTTATTCTAAAATTGAAGGTCAGTTTTTAATAATTGAAGATATTATTATCAGAATTAAAAAAAAAAATTTACTACTACTATCACAATTCTGCTACTATGAATGTTCCTTTTTTTCTGTAAAATAGTGTTACTTTTTATAAAATAAAAAAATAATTATGCTACTAAAGATGATTTTCTTAACGATTTATGTACTATTTTTTATAATGCCACGGTGAGCTTAACAATGCGAAGTACAGAATGGTAATTAAACTAATCGATACACATGAAAAAAAATTACGCAACTGGTTGTAAATTGTTCCTGTAGAATGATATTATGTTTCTCTTGTAAAAGAAAATAAATTTTTTTTTGATTCTAAAAGTTAATTATTTTTGGTTAAAAATACTACTATGGGATTTAAAGTTCAGATTTCATCTTTTTTCGTAAGAAATTGTGTTATTTAATTAAAAATGAAAGTATTTTGTTAAAAATTCAACGATTTTGATACAGAATTATTCTTTTAGGTAAAAAATGAAATTGTTTTGTTAGGAATTGGTATTTTAGAATTGACGATTCAACAATTTTGTTAGAAAATATAACTATTTAGTAGAAAACATAACTATTTGATTGAAGATTAAACCGATTTACTAAAAATAGTTTTTCTTTTGTTAAATCCTAATCTTTTTAACTTGAAATTTAACTATTCTATTTAAGGCTGAAAATCTATATTTTTTAGTTAGAAATCGGGACTTCAGCATTATACCCTACGTTTTCTTAAATTCAGGTAAACTTTACATAAATCTACATACATTTTTGCTTAATTTTAGTTCATCTTTGAATTGAAATAAATTTCTAAATGAAAGGTGTAACATTTTTTAATATTGTTTTCTACTTTGAAACTTAATTTTGTTTCATTAAGAAGTCTAGTATTTAATTTTTGGTTTCTATGTAAAAATTTATTATTCTGATTCAAAATTCATATCTTTAGTTAAAAATTAATCTTTTGAGGTTAAAATTTAACTTTTCTATCGTTAAGGATTCATCATCTTAGTTAAAAAATCATTCCTTTGTTAAAAATTTTACTATTTTGTAAAATAATGTTTTTTTTGATGAAAATTAATTTATTCAGCTTATAATTTAATTATTCCATCTTTCGTTGAAAATTGACCTTTTTTCTTTTAAAATTAATCATTTTTAGTTGAAAGTGCAAGTATTGTCCTAGGAATTCCTAAATCTTTCAAAAGTGAAACTCGGAACTAGGTTAATCTAAAGCAAAACTTTTAGAAAAAAGGAAATTAATTTTAAGGGCAATAGATATTTGCAGCCCCAATAGAAAAATTGGAATTTTTCTTTTACCGTGAAATTCAAAATTTTCTAAAACATTCCTTGATTTGGAAATATCATGTCGGTCATGACTAACCTGCGAATTTTAATGAAAAGTATAATAAATGCCACTCGACAGATATTAATGAAGTTGTGTAAAATATAATTTTATCAGAATGATACGCAACGGTTTGATTCCCCAGGGTTTATTGTGTCAGTTTCAATTTAAAATTGTAATAAAATATGACTTTAAATCGCTTGGATTTCCTTGCATCATCATCAAAAATTATTATTTAATGCAGAATGGAGCAGATACACATAATTCCCGCGTTCGGAAATTTTAAACAATTATAATATAGCGATGTGCGCCGAGAGCCGATTACGCATGTTTGCTAATTAATGTCAAGTATTATTATGAATTTCACGAGTTTTGAAATTACCGCAATTATATATGAGTGGTAGAATTTTCATTCGAGAAGGATATTATCCAAAGCTTGAACTTTCGAACCAATATTTGATGCGGCTTCATCTTTCGTCGAGATTTACTTTGTGAGCGGAAGTTTGAATGTGACTCGACTCAATAGTTCCCCCGCCGAACTGAAAACCTATATTGAAATAGGGAAATAACAGCAAGCCAAAGAATTTCTTGTTTGGGTAGCTCACAATACTGAGTGAACATCTGCATTAGCAAATATTAACTTTATAATATAGTAATAAAATTGGGATTTCAAAATAAACAAATTCTAAAGATATATGATAAAAAATTAAATCCCCTGGGTTATTAAATCCTTTATTTGTTGCCTGGCGCTTTTTTTTCACGACAATGTGATTGTTTATTGTCAGTTTGACATCTTATAAAATTATCTCTTATATAAAGCTGTTCTTCTTGCATGGAAATGCTTTATCATGGATTGTCAAGTTATTCATTTTGCAAATTACATTAATATGATGAAATACCATAAATCGTAATGCACAATTTGAAAACTCATTATTTTCAACGACTTAGTTTTAATTTAATTTTCAAACAAAGTTTGGAATTGTATAATTATAAAGGCTTTATGTTTGAATTCATAAATTTTAAAAATTTCTATTTAGAAAGCATATAATGTTCAAAGTTTTTAGAATAATCAAACTTTAAAGGCTTACAATATTTCAAATTCTTCAAATATGAATAGTGAAAATGACAGTCATTTTTTACAGCAATCACATTTTTATTAAATAACTATCCCATGAATTTCAATGTCACTTGGTACCACACAACATGATACTTATCAATAATATATTTATTAGGATATTCAAGTTTGCCACAGATATGGATTCAAAACTTTTGTAATTGATTGTAAACAAACTGAAAGTCACATACATTATTTTTTATAATTCTGCAATTTTCATAAGCAAACTGAGCTCGGAATACTAAAAACAAATTTAAATTCGTCTTCAAAATATCTAGGTAAGTTTTGTTTGTTTCTTTGTTGAAACAATTTCCTGAAAAATTAGCAAATTTTTCAGTAAACGTACAGTCTCTTTGTAGCCGTAGATATAGATTTTAAGCTTTTGTAATTAATTATATGAACAAACTAAAAGTCATCAAAAAAGAAAAAACCCCTTAGATTCGTCTCCGAAATATCCAGGTGTAAATTCTAAGATAAATGCAGTGGCGTTGGTTTTTCGATCGGACACATAGTTTGTTCACAAAAGTTGCAGAGTTATTAAAAATAATGTAAATAATTTTTTTTTAAATGCTCACTTACATATATGGAAGACGAATCTAAAGGTGATTTTACTTTTTCGATATGACTCTTAGTTTGTTTATAATTAATTACGAAAGCTTCTAATTCAAATATGTAGCAAACTTTAATGTCATTATTTATCACCTTTAGAACTTTCGAGGTTTTATTCCATATTTCACAATGCGACAGTTTCCAATTTAAATATTAAAAATGTCAGGACAAATTTTTTATTGAATCTTTCAAAATTATGATGTTTTATGTATAGAGCCTTGAAAGTATTTTTTTAGTTACATTATTCTAGATTCAAATATTTTAAATTGTTTAGTTTTAATTTTAAACATAAAAATGTGTGTGGATTTTTAAATTCTTTAAAATCGTAGAATATCAATCTATATCAATTTTACTAATAAATGTGAATAAGGTGTTAAAAATTAAACAAGTAGTTGAATAATTTCTGTAATTTTGAAGGGTTACAATTTTAGAGTTTTGAATTTCCATGTTGAAAACTGAATTTTTCTCTTTCAAAAATTTTAATTTTGTTACTAAAGGAAAATGGTTCATTTTTTTAACATAAGTAACAACATAAGAATGTTTAATTTTCAAAAGATTCAAATTTATTAAAAATAATTGAAATTTTAAAGGTCTGGAGTATAAAAAAGTATTAACATCACAATTCTGGTTAACTAACAATTTTTTCAGTTTTCAATAAAGCTTGGAGTCTATATATTTTCAATGCTCTGTAGTAGAAATTATATTTCTTGTAATCTCTTCGACTTAAAATTACTTTTTATTTGGAATATATTTTTAGGAAATTGAATTTTAAGGGTTTATGATTGAATTTTTATTTAAACTGTGAACTGACAGTGAATTTATTTTTTGATCTCAGAAAAATCATTTTTAGCAATTTTAATGTTAAATTATATTTATTATGCGAAAACATTTTAAAATTCTAGAATTTCAAAAGATTTGATGTTGAAACATTACATTTAGTTTGTGATTTTTTGTCATATTTTTATCGAAATGATTTAAAAATAATTAAAATTAGAAAGGTTTTAATTTTGAATTATTCGATTTTGAGCGCTTTTAATTGAAAATTATACAATTGTAATTTTTTCAAATTTTAATTTAACCCGTTTTTAAAATTTTGATTTCCAATTATTTAATTTTTAACTTTTTTTAAATAGTTTAATTTTAGAACTTGCAACCTGAAATCATTCCATTTCGAAATTCTTCGAATCAAAATAAACTTGTTTAATTTTCAACGCTTTGAATTAAAAAAGATACAATTGAAATTCCTTTCTAATAAAATTAGTGAATTTTAAAAATTTTTTTCAATTAGAAATTATACCATTTGAATTCCTTTCTAATGAAATTGTCTATTTTCCAACATTTTGGTCTAGGATTTTTCAATTTTGGATACTGCTGACTTAAAATTTTTTAATTTTTAGAGCTTCAATTAAGAAATGATATAAGTTTCATCCCTTTCTATTTCATTCGAAATATTATCCTTTTTGTAAGTTTCACCTAATCGATAATTTATATATTTGAAACATTAGGAACGTTAATGTTTTAATCGTAAATTATCCAGTTTTCAAAATTGTAATACGATATTGATATTGTTATATGATATTATGATATATTATATATGATATTCTTGTATGATATTATTCAATTTCAAACATTTTAAAATGGTCCTATTTTCGACATTTTAATCGCAAATGTATTAATTGTTAGATTTGGCACTTTAAAATAAAATTGTTCAATTTTGAACGGTTTGAATTAAAAATTATACAATTTCAGTTCCTTTCTAATGAAATTATACAAAGGTAAATATTTTAGTCTAGGATATTTCATTTCTGTGTACTTCTGATTAAAATTTTTAAGGCTTCAATCTATAAATGATTAACAATCAATTCCTTTTTTTCCGCTCGGATTATTGTCCTTTCTCAAAATTTTAACTAATCTGAAATTGTTTGATTAAAAACGTTTACTGTTCGATTATACTGTTCACCGTTCGATTATACTGAAAAATTATAATAGTTCAATATAATTTTCTCAAATTACAAACCTTTATAATTCGAGATTATTAATTATTGTTTCAAAAGTTCAAAAAAATTTGAGTATTCAAAAACTTGTTCAAAAACATATTTTGAAGTTGTTTATATTTTTAATTTAAATCCAGGAACGTGAGGAACGTGAACGAGCGATTAGCACTTGTGCTTTTACTGTTAGTATATATAATAAAAAATGTAATCTCCTAGCTTATTAAATTTTGTTTGCTGTCCTACAGTATAAGTAATTTCTGTTTTCACTTGCCTCTAGCATTTTTATAATTTCATCAATGCATGCATTCGACATTTTTCTTTCTTCATCTTTCTTGCCTCCTTACTCTCAAGTGGAAATTTTCCAAGCAGGCGAAGCAATATCGAGGAAAATCGGATTGCGAAATGGAAAGAAAATAAGTGAAGGATCTGACTGATTTCTGCAAGGGGACCACAAGAGGAAAAAGAAGAGCCGAGACGGCATTTCTGAGCGAGTTAAGCCATCGTGATGTTGGGTCTCTTGTAGATAGCTGATAACTCCGAGAATCCAATGACTTGAGGCTGAAGCCCACAATCTCGAGGGTTAAAATCCCTT
>JAUELO010000279.1:2313475-2330077 GCA_032357855.1 Amphibolips quercusostensackenii | reverse complement strand
TCGGCACTATATTTTTCGCACTTTTTCTTTGTACTCTAGGACAGGTCGTTAGAATTTTAGGTAGCGAATAAAGTGGTTGGGGGCACAGTTTCGAAATATATAAAATCAAGTAGCCTAAAACGTACAACGCTTATGCATATCCACAATTTTTGACCAATCGGCACCAAATATTGCACACATATTCTTTGAGCTTTCAGACAGATCGTAAGAGTATTTTAGGCAGTTAGGTGAGGGGAAGGGGCACTGCCACAGTTGTTGACCAATCAGCACCAAATTTCGCCCACATATTCTTCAGGCCGCCTGACAGGTCATAAGGAGATGGAAAGGGGGCAGATGCGGGGCTTCGCGGCGCATGTACACTCCTGAGAAACTCCTACATGTTCAAACAGTGGTCTCAGATTGCGATTTAGCAAAAATCCGTGGTGGCCAAGCAGCTGGCCAAACTGTTGGATTTTCGAGACAGCTAGGTATATTCAAAAAGTTCATCCAGATAGTTGAAATTTCAACAACAACAAAAAATAATTTGTACAAAGCAGTTGCATTTACAAAAGCATTTATAAGTAGAAGAGAGAAATTTTAAAGAAATAGTTAAATTTTCAACAAAAAAGGTCAAAAATAATTAATTTTCATTCCAGAGACACCAAATTTCGGTCCAATAAGATGACTTTTCAGTAAAACAGTTAAAGTTTTAACGGAATAGTTAAATTTTTAGGATACAAAGATAAATTTCTATCCAATTATTAAAATTTCTAAACAAAAAACATTAAACTTCAACCAAAAACATTGACATTTTAAACCAAATAGTTGAATTCAAAAAACATGACTTTTTAACACAATAGATGCATTTTTAAATGAGTGATAACAGAAACGATAAGTTTTTAACAAACAAACAAAAATAAATTTTTATGCAAGGAGTTCCATTTTCAAACGAGTAGGTAAATTTTTGATAAAAAAAGAGTAATCCTCAAAGAAAAATATGCTAGTTAATATTTCAACCAAAAAAATATTTTAATTCAAAGTCAAAAACAGTCGAAATTAAGCAAAAAAATTAATTTTTAAGAAAAAGTGTATTAGTTGATATTTTAACAATTAACCCCTGAACCCAAAGAATAGGTTTTTACAGGTATGTCTGTCTGTCTGTGAGCACGATAACTTTTGAAACAATTCATCTATTAGATTGGCCTTTGGTTCACATTTTTAGTACCAGAAACTGAAGGTTAAATTGGTTAGCCAGACATTTTGGCTGGAAATATAAAAAGTTGGAGCATCTTAAAAATTGTTGAGACCTTTTTTTCCAATATTTAGAAACTTTATGTGCCACAATTAATAGTACTCCAAAATTCGAAAAATTTATCTTTACAACTTTTTTCGTTAAAAATAAAATTAACAGACTTATCATTTCCCAAATTGAAAAACAAGCAAAAAAACAAAAATAAACATTTTCAGCCAACCAGCGCACGATATGAAAAAAGTCAGAAGATAAAAAGCGTTTTTTTTATTGTCTTATAAGACTAAAATAACAACTCTTTGAATTTTCTTAAAAAATCCAAAATTTAAATTTTGATTGCACAAAAAATTATAAAAAATAAAAAATTTCATTTGTTGATCAAATTATGCAAATTACAGAAAAAGATAAAGAGACAAAATTTGTTTACCGAAAGAAGAGCTACGAATTTGTTATTTGATCGCTTATTGAGAAGATAGGTAGTTTTCATTTTAATCGTAAAAATTACATGAAAAATAGAAAATAAAAGAAATTTGTTAGCGATCACTTCCTGATAGGACACGTGTTTTTTTTTAGAATTGAACTGTTATGTTGAAAATTTGTCTTTTTTGGTGGAATTCAGCTGTTTTTGGATTAAAATGAAAATGTTTTTTGGTTGAAATAGCAACTATTATATTTTATCTGAAAATTTATATTTTTTGGTTTCAACTTCAACTACTTAGTAGAAATTTTGTGAAATTTTTTTCGGTGAAAATTAATTTTTCAAACTGAAAATTTAATTATTCCATGTTTGGTTGAAGTTTTATCTTCCTCAGTTGAAACTTCAATTATTTGTTTAAAAATTCCTCTATTTTGTTAAAATTAAAATATTTTAGTATAAAATTAATATTGTTAGCTAAAAATTCATTTCATTGGTTGGCAATTTAACTATAAATTGAAAATTTCTTCAAAATTTAAAATGTTTGTTTGATAATTTCTAAAATTTTATTAAAAATTAATCTTTTTTTGGTAGAAAATGAAATTTGAAATCAAATATAAATTCAGTAGTGTGTATATGAACAACATATGATACAGAACGCAAAGCGCGAAATCAATGTATTTCGAAGCGCGAAGCGCAGCGACTAATTCACGTGCCAAAAGCGCGCTCAAACTTTTTTGTTCGTATTATAGGGTGCACAGAACCGGGCGTAGAGCGTCAGGTTTAAATGATTTTAAAATCAAATATCGAGCCCGAAGCGCGAGTGTCCGGATGAGAGTGTGTTCTTCAATGTCGATAGAACCTTAAGTAAATAAGTTCTCCTCTTCATATAAAACAAAAGTAATTAAACCAAAAGCATGTAACAGCGATAAAGCTCACAAAGCGAGCATTAGCCCGCAATATAATTAAGACGAAAAATTTGGTTAAATTAAATATTAATGTAGCTTGTTTGGTAGCATTTTCAGTCAATTACATTAAAACTGATGCTTGAGAAATCAAAATTTTTATTTGTACTTTAAAAGAAGTGTAAAAAACCGCAAATCAATTCGATAATGTTATAATCAAATTAAAATTCATCGTAATCGTGCAGAAATTTTGTCGTGTTCAAAAATATACAATAAATCATTGTTATTATACAGTTTATCAGTGAATTATATAAATGCATATGAAAAATCGAGTGCTAAGCGCGGGTATTGTAATGAGAATATGTTCCTTAGGGCCAATAGAGCCTTAATTGATAAACTCCCTGTTTAATATAAAATAAAAACAAATTTAAAAATTACTTCAATCGTAGAGGTTTTGTCTCAAACTTGCGAGCGAAGCGAGCCGCGCATTAAGCGCGCGATGAGATTGTTTCTTCCTCGGGATTTCTCGAGATTGTTTATTTCTCGAGATTGTTTCTTGAAAGCATTTAAAGCAAGTGTTTAATAAGCTTCATCTGAATTCGTTTAATGAAAATAATTTATAAGATAATTTACTAGAAACTTTATAAAATATTTATAAATTGTTGTGCCCTACTCTAGAAAAGTTTCCCTTCTAGTTAAAATAATAGGAAAGTAAAGAAGAAAATTATAAGTTTTGCAATTACAGATTATCATAATAACATCAAAAAGCATTAAGCCTGCTTAATGGAAGTCTATAAAGTAAGTTCTTGAGTACTCTAAACTGCAAGCCCCAGGCATTGATGGTTTTACGCTGTAAAGCATAAAAACTTTTCAGTTCCTATCTGCATAAAAAGAGCCTTGAAATTAAAGTTAAATTCAGCAAAGGACGGAAAGGACAATTATTAATTAGAACTTATTTAAATTTTAATTATAAGAAGATTATAAATTTACAAAAATACAAACTTTATGCAAAGTTCTTAAATGATGTTCCAACTGGAAAAGTTTCTTCCTCGCAAATATTGCAGGGTAGAACAAGGAAAAAAATGAGTTAGTGCGCGTGAATTTTATGTATAATTTGCCACGTGCAGTCGTTTGTCAAACCCTTGAAAATGGAAAATAGGAAATTCTTTTTAGCCAAACCTCCACACAACGTACTTTAATTTTATTTACATTAAAGATCCTGCCATTTTTTGAGGAAATAGATGCAAACGAATCGTAAGGTCGCTTTGCTGAGTGGTTGGTATGAAAGGCAAATTATGTTTTCCCAAAAACTGCACCGGTGGAAATGTACTTTTTCACAAAAACATAAAATAAATTAGGATAAATTGTATACAATAATGTAAAAAGTTTAATTTTAGTAACAGTTTGTAATTAATTGTGAAAGTTTTATTTAATTTATTATTACTTCATTATTATTGTGATTTTCTACGACTTTTAATGATTTTGTAAAAAAACTATGTGCAAAAAAATGTACTAGAAACTGCAATTTCACGAAACATGATCGCAAAACTGATGCTGTAATATATTTTTTTAAACATAAATTTCGCTAATTTAAAATAAATTTAGGAGCATTTAATAAGAAGTTTCGTAATTTTCTATTAAAATTATGGAGTTTTTGATTCAGATATTTTCAAGTCTGCTAATCACTAAAAAACAAAAGTTAAACACATTTGATTGTATACAGCTGTTTGTCAGCTAAATCTAGTGCATACTGTAGTATCCTAATTAAAATAAGCGTAATAAAAGTTATGTTACTTTTTTCATATTTGTAAAAGTATTATTTTTAATTTACCTGAGGATATCAGTATTACCTAGTAATCTTATCAACATATTATAAACTTAGAAAATTACATGAGTTGTTAATTACAATAAGTATTTAATTTCACAAACCCTATAATTTTATTATTTCCTTAGAACGTAAAATGTTGCGTATTTCGACACTATAAATTATCTTAATTCCTATTTATTTATCACAGACGGTACAGTCATCCTTTTTGGTTGAAAATGTAACGATTTTCTTGAAAAACTGCCTTTTGATTTAAAAATTCATTTTTTCTAGGAATTACATCTTTTATTGGCTAAACCTGTAACTGTCTAGTTAAAATTTAATCTGTTTTTGTTGCAAATTAACTTTTATGTAAAAAATTCACATTTTCGGGTTCGAAATTGAACTGTTTTGTACATAATTTATATTTTTGGCTTATTAAATCAAAAATTGCGCAAAAACTCAACTATTTAGACCAAAGTTGGACTAGTTTCTTGATTTATTTTTTCAATTAAAGTCTTATCATTTTAGTTCAAAATTCATTTCTGTGCTTCAAAGTTCAACTTTTTGTTGATAATTTTTTTTTTTATTATTTCTTTGACTGTAAACTTAATTATTACATTTTTTGTTTAAAATGTATCTTTTTTAGTTGAAAAATTCACTTATTTTGTTAAAATTTTGACTTTCTAATAGAAAATTAATCCTCTAGGTTTAAAATTTAACTGCTTGATTGATAATTCATGTAATTTGATCAAAATTCGATTTTTTTTTTGTAGAAAACTAATCCTCTTGTTTGAAAATAAAACTGCTTGGTAAAAACTGATGTATTTTATTGAAAAGTCATCTATTTTTATAGAATAACAATTTTTTCTTTGTCAAAAGTGCAACTGATTGAAAATTTAACTTATAGGTTGAAAGTTGAACTACTCTCTTTAAAATTCACTTTTTTTGGTCAAAGATTCATAATTTCAGTTGAACATTGATCTCTTTGGTTAAGAATTGAACTACTGTGTTGAAAAATAATTTTTTGGTTTAAATTAGTTTTTTAACTAGAATTAACCTATTTGGTTGAAAATTAAAATTTTGTTAAAAAATCAAAATTTTTGTAAAAAAATCATCTTTTTGGATTAAAAATTCAACGGATTGGTAAAAAATTCAACTTATTTGTAGAAAATTTGTTCTTTAAAATTGAGGATTTATTTGGTATGAAAATTTAAGCATACTATTTTGGGTTAAAAATGGATCTTTTGACCGTTTGAAAATTTAACTAATTGGTAAAAGAGTTATTAAACTTGTTAAACAATCACCTATTTGATTAAAAGTTGACGTGTTTTGTTGGAAGTTCATCCTTTTTCGTATAAAATTATCTTGTTCGTTAATAATTTAACTATTTGGTTCATCATTTACGTATTTTGTTGAGAATTAGTCTATTTTATTAGAAAATTAATCTCGTCGGTTGAAAATCATCTTTTTTGGTAAAAAATGCATCTGCTTGGTTGAAAACTCATCGTTCTTGGATGAATTCAACTGACTTCATTTTTTCAAATTGATTTTTGTTTGTTTGTCAAAATATCAGCTATTAAATTTTGTGTTGAGATTTAATATTTTCTATTAAGAATTCAACTACTATGTTGAAAGTTTAACTACTTTGTTAATTCACTCAACATAGTTATCCAAATCGTCTTAAGTTGTTTTTGAATGATCCCTGAATAAATTGACGAAAAAAATTTAGTCTTTTAAAATTACGTAAGTTAGTTAAAATGACTTTTGTGTACAATTATACACATTATAGCGAAATTTGCTTCATTTCGTTTTTATTTCATGAATATTGTATAAAATCTCGTGAAATACATTTAAAAGGACTGAGTTCCCTGAAAATTCCTTACTTATAATACTAGAAAATCTTTTAAAATTCCTTTAAGTCTTCTAAAAACTTACGATATATACGAAATATACGAAATATACGAAATATACGAAACATATTTTGGGAGACTATTTAGTGTCTTATTTAAAACTGCATGCTCATCTTGACCCGATCTGCCGTATGATAACAAATATGTAAAAATATTTCAATTACCACAAAGTTGTACTGTATTTTATTTCCAACAGTGATAGTGGACTTAATTCCACGAATTTTGCAAAAACGTTTTTATTTTTAAATCTGAAAAATGTGGGAAAAAATGAAAATTGAGGTTAATGTGGACATATGCGTTTACTTGCAATGTACAAACAAAAAGTTATGTATTTAAACGTGGAAAATTAGCGTTTCATGATGATGTGTTGCTAGTGGTGTTAGTATCGTTTCAGCTTTACCGACATCCGCACTTGTTTACCCGTGGACTCTTTGCTCGTTACTAATTAGTACGAAATTCATGCGCAAGTCACAGTGAACCAATAAGCAACATCATACGTCGATATTAAATATTTATCCAGAAAGGGCATATTTGAATATGTGATCGAGTAATTAAATTCCTCATTAATATTAATTGCATATTCCTTTGACAGATTCGTCATATTAAAATAATGAATGTTTGTTTTCTAACTAGTTTATCGTGTATTCGTGAATTTATAGTGCATAAATTAAAGATGCGATAATTTTTAGCTGAAGAGGAAATATATAAGTATTTGTTATGTAAAAAATCAGGTCTCCGAAAAACAGAAGTTCTTTATGGTTTTAAAAGTTAAAATTAAATTATCAGTCATGTTGTATAAAACAAAAGACATTACTACTTATAAAAAAAAGTTTGAAAGCTAAGAAAAATAACAGGTTTAACAATAGTTTTTGTAATTAGGTTTTTTCCTACTGTCGCTCCTTAACAATTTTCACTTTATGAAATCAGCAAACAATAATTAAATATAGTTAAAAGTATAAAAATACTTTCTTGAACACAAATTGTTTTTAGGATTTTAGGCACAGAAAAAAATTACTTTTAAAATTTGAAATAGTAAAGCGGTAGACAATTTTTTTTCCTATAAAATAAGCCATCATTTATTTGAATTAAACTATTCTTCAAAAATTGGTAAGAAGCAATCATAAAAAAACCTTCAGTCACAAGAAACGTTCTTAAAATAATTGTTTTTGTATATTTTAAAATTTTTTCATTGAAAATAATATTTTTTATTTCAAATTATATAATCAGTAATATTATTTTTATTTATAAAATTGTAAAAAACTACCGATTGGCAACTCTTCACGAGGTGTTTGTAATAATAAAATTTTCTAAATAAATACGTACTTTCAACAACTCTGTGTAAACAATATTTTTGCCTGTAAAATTATTGCTTCACACAAAGTGAATAGTTTCTAGTCAAAGAGAACTAAACATTGGATAATACTTGTCATTTGTATAAACGTAACGGATGCATAATTTAGCTGTTTTTCCTCATAAAAGCACCATTTTTTAATAATTTTCGTTTGTTGTGCGTTCAATGTAGGTATACTGAACCAGTATATTTAACAATGTTTTTAATTTTTATAAACATTTATTATAAATAAATATTTAAGCCCTTTATCAGCACACAAGCATTATTTCTGCACGAAAAAGTATTTATAGTGATACTTTTCCGTGAAGAAACGGTGCTTTTAGGTAAAAAAAGCTAAATAGTGCAATTTGTTTATAATGAATGTTAATAAAGATTATGAATAGTAATGAATAGTGCCTTATACAAAGAAATACAACGCAAAACATCTCTAGTAATACTTTTTTTATAAAGAAACGATGCTGTTATGTTAAAAAGCTGCAAAAATGTTCACTTGTTAATAATAAATATTCCTAGGAACAATTAATGTTGTTAAATTTTAATTTAACTTAACTGAAAATTGTGCACGAGAAGCTTAATAATACTTTTTTGTACAAAAAACAGTCCTTTTATAATGAGAAATAGGTGAATTATGTATTTGTTTATGATAATTGTTTATAAAAATAACAGGTATTGGTAAATGTTAAGTATTTTTTACTAGATACAATTAAATATGTGTCTGGTAATAATTTGCGTGAAAAATGATATTTTCACAATCAGAAGTGTCGAAATGTTGTATTTATTTTGAAAATTTGTTAATCGCAAATATCTCATAAACATATGCTCATTGACAGCAAACTGAAAATGCGTACCTTATAGATTTTTATGTACTTTTAAATCTTTAAGTTCTTAGGTTCGAGTGACAAGCAAGATTAGAATTGTAATTTTTTTTGATAATTTCGAATTGCTTGTGAAATTTTGTAAAACTTTCGTAGCATTAGCAAAAATTATTAGTGTCTAATAGATTTATTTTGTTATTTTTCATTGTTTAAAAATAATCAATAAAAATTCTAGAACATGTCAAAAATAATTCTGCCAATGTCGCAGCAAAAAAATGCCGACCCTCGACTTTGTAAGGCATTAGCACCACAGGAAAAAATCTCAGCTGATTCTATTGAAGATTGCACAAATCTCTAAGGTATTCTGAATGAAATTATGTCAAAATAGTTGTTTTTAATTGTTTTTGTTCAGATATGTAAAGTGAAATACGAAGGGAAGTTTTTTAGTTAGGCCTACTGCCACTGTTTAGAAACCTGTACTTTGACATGATTCCAGAGCTAAGGGTACGGTGGAAAAAAATTGAAAAAATCTGGTATAGGGAAGACAACCCTACAACAGATAATGATTCTACAGTAGATGATCAATAATTACAAATACTAATGTACGTAAAACAATTAATTTAATTTAATTAATAGCACGTACTCTATATGTGTTGATAAATGAAAATTATAAATAATTATTTAAGGTATATTTGTGCTTTTTATTGAAGATTATCTACTGTGAGTTCATTATCTACTGTAGGGTGGTCTTCCCTACTTCACAACATTTTCAGAATGCACAAGAGATTTTAGAATTAAAAAATGTCTCAAATTTTTGTGTTCGCAAGTATTTTTGGTAATGGTCTTCATTTAAGACTTGTACGAAGCTATCGCGCCGTTTAATGTCTTAACAATTTAGGGCATTGTACATTGATTGTTATGTTATAATTGAAAAATTAATAAAAGTAATCTTTTAAGGATAAATACGCGCATGCTAAAGTATTAGAAAAAAGTGTAAAAACGAAAATGTCCATTCTATTTCCATCATTGTCTACATCTAGTGAATATCTTTCTGCTGCTAAAACATAAAATGGACTCCTTTTTTTACACTTTTTTAAATACTTTAGCACGCGCCTTGTCTAATAAAGCTCTAAATTATTCTTAACAATATTTATTTTCAGAAGATAATTAGTATTAGGTTTTTAATGATAGCATAACAATCAGTGTCCAATGCCCTATATTTTGAGCCATTAAACGTCGCGATAGCTTCAAGCAATTTCAAGAGGCCATAAATAAAAATTAAACTACAGCATTTTTCTATGTATTGCATTTAATAGCTTTTAACAAAAATGATTTACAACCACTAATAAAAATCATTTCATACAGAAAACCTTAGAGATTCGTGCAATCTTTATTAGAATCTGCTGAGATTTTTCCTGGAAGAGTTACTGTCTTCTAAAGTTGAGAGTCGACACTTTTAAAAAGTTTTACAAATAACTACAAATTTTTACCAAAATTACAATTTTTACATTGCTGTGCCGTCAATTGGGTAACTTCGGACATGTAGGGTAAATTCGGGCACCCCTAAATCCCTTAAACTGATAGGATAAATTACTTAAAACTGTTCCAAGAATCTGGAATTAGTTCAAGCCTTAACTGGTTCTAGATTCTGGTTAGAACCACCCTCCTTAAGTAATTTAAACTATTAATTTTGGAATGCCCAAAATTGTTCTGCTGTCAAAAGTTGCCCCATTTAACGGTACATTATTTCTACAAGGGATATTTGATAGAATATTTTTCTCTACAAATTAACTTCTTATTTTTATGTAATGAAAAATGAACTTAACACTACATTCTCTTCCTTTGAAAAATGAAATTCTCTCGCAGAGTTCTAAACAATAAAATTACTCATGGGCATCTGTCTACGTTGAAAAAAGAAACGATTTCCAGTATTCTTGAAACTCATTTCGCTCAAACATCCATGTCTGCTTCCATCAGTTTCCTACCTACCCTCTTTCGCAAACTTAATTGTGAACATGACGACGGCGGCGACGGCGGCGACGACGACGACTATGGCTACAGCGACTATTACTACTACTACTACTATTGGCTCCACCAACACCTGCTGATTCTGTTTCCATCGTTAGTATGAAGACAGTTTGCCGAAGCATGGTTCGACCTGGACGAGCTTCCGTAGAGGCTGGGAACACGTTTAGTTGGGGTTGGGTTTGGGTTTGGAAGGTAAGCGCGACAGGGATGAGAGAGGTGGAACTAGAATGATCAGGAGACTGGAGACGTGACTATGGAGCTGAGGATCGAATCAAACGATTTCACGCTCCAGATTTCATCTCTCCTCGAAATCAACGACCGTGAAAGCTGCAAGAAACGGCGAAAAGTACGCGGTGCTTTCCTTTCTCAGAACGAACGCATTCGTATCTTCTTCTCAGTTAGATTAAGACTTAAACTCAAAAAGCTGCTACATCCCCGTGTTTTCTAAAAACTCTAAAAATAACAGTCCGACTTGCAGTTTGCTTCATAGCAAATAGCACCCAAAAAAATTTAGAGTACGAGGAGACAAGCACTGGAAAATCAAATCAACAAAACTAACATATATTAAAAAAGTAATTTTTTTCTAGAATGAGCAAACTGCATCACCGACTCGAGGATATTTATATCTTTGAATTAAATGTAAGAAACTTTGTGAGTTTACAATGTTATACAAGACTATAACAACACGTGGGATTGTTTGGTTAGTAAGAGATACGTAGAAATTGTATGAGTTTCAATCCAACTTTTGGAAAAGCATAACAAATTAGAATCAAGCTCTGCTGTTAATTCCACTTATTTTTATTTCTGTCAGGCATTTTTAATCATTGATTTGTATCAAGTCTTTTGAAGTCCAGAAAAAAAGTACTTATGCGCATTTAAATTGTCCATTTTTTTAGAAATATCATTTTTTAGACACATCAGATTAAAAAACAAGTATCATTTTTAGTATTTTAGTTGACCTGTAGCCAAAAATAATTGAACGATTTGTCTAAAAATGTTACGATCAATTAAACAGATACGGCTGCAGATCACATTTTCAAAGAATGTTGATTCATTAATTATTTATAGAAACATTTCACATTTTATTTTAAAAATTTGATTTTTTAACAGTTCAGTCGAACTGGAGCCTAAAGTAATCTTTTTATTGATCTAAAAATTTAAATATAAATTGACTAGATATAGCTTCAATGCTTCAGCACTTTTTATCATCAAAATTCGATTTAAAAAAATTAAGGGATAAATTGAAAATTAAAATAATTAATTAAACAAAAATGAATGGATAAATTGAATACATATACAGTGTAATTTTTCAGAAAATTTTAATTAAATAGTTATTTTTAAAAATTTTTCACTTTTATTTCAAAAATTCGATTTTTTAGCACTTTAGTCGAACTGTGAACTACAATATTAAACCGATTTGTCCAAAACTTGAGGTATTAATGCAACAGGTGAGGCTCTAATATGTGTACAATATCCTTGTCTTTAAGATATAAAAATGTAATCTATTAAGAATAATATTAAAAATAACTTAGGCTGCAAATTGCAATTTGAAAGATTTTGCAAATTTTTTCAGATCGTTTCGAACGTTATTTGTGGCAGATCTAAGATTAGTATAGTTTGTTCACTTATATATATATTTTTTCTGTGTTTTTAAATAGTTTTATTCTGCTCTTCAGAAAGGCTGAATCTTTATTATCATTTTGTTTTTATTGTACGAAAAGGATATAAATTTTGAAAATAGAATTCACAGAACGGTTTTTGGCTTTATCTTCAAATGTGAAACCATTTCACGTTCCAATAATTCTATATTTTGCTGTTCCTTTATATATCACATGTTATGCTACATTCTAAAAATTTTTTGCTTTTCTATTCAATTGTAATTTTTTTTCAATTTTTGGAATCGTTGGATATGCAGGTACATGAATAAATATTATTTTCAATAAGCCATTTCTTGTCGCTTAAAAGTTGTGATAAATTCAAGAAAATGGTGAAACATTTTTTTATTGTTTTCATTATATAATTCCGATTGCTTATTCTATTAAGATTTTCGTTGGGAATTATATTTTAAGCTATCAGGAAATTTAGTTCGTCATCATGATTTCTTATTCGAATGAACTTTCAATTAAATCTTAGGGATATTAGAAATTAATAGTTTCTAATTTGAGTGGATATTTCTAAGAATATAATTTCGTAGATTTTGACATTTGTAGAACTCAAAAATTTAATACGTATGGAAAATCTCATTTGATGGGCCTATAAAGAAATTTGCAGAGATAATATTGTGATATTAAGGGGATATTTTATAGCACCTTCTAGACGCAAAATAATCATTTTAACGTATCTTTCAGAAGTATTTTGGATTAAACAGAAAAATGCACATATAAACTTACTGGTGAGACGACCCGACGCTGCAATAAAAATCCACTTTTTTCCGCATTTACATTATAACACCAGATTAGTAAATAGCGAATATTTGCTAATAAAACTGTATTACATTTTTTATGCTTGCATAAAAAAGGTATTTCAGTTTCTGTGGAATGTATTCAGAAACATATACAATAAAATCGCTAGAAATTTTTACGAAATGTGTGTCATATAGAAGTTTCGCTGGAATGTAGAACAAAATTTTCGCATGACTATCGAATTCTTCTTTGCTGACGACTTTTGTTTTAAATGAAAAAAGAATTTCTCTCAAAGTTAAATAAATGTTTTTAAAACATATTAACTATAGCATAATTTTCTTCAGATTTATTAAAAGTGTTAATATTTTTGTGACTAATGTTAATATACTAACACTAAATCGAAAATTATGATAAGGAAGTATTTTCCTGCTGGTAATACATAATGCTAAAATATTTTGTATCCAAGATGATAAAAGTACCCGAAAATATTTTAACTTCTTTCAAGCATTCATGTACGACAACAGATTTCAGAACAATTGCGAATAGTCGAGATTCCATTTTACAGCGTCTTTAGCATAAGGACACAAAATTTATGGACGTCTTAGCCGAGTGCCGTTTAGAATCGCAATCTGAAACATTTTATGTTTCTACGCATACTGAAGTAGCTCCAATTTTTTACTGCAGGATGGAAACACAAAATCGGGAAATTACTCTGAAAAAGCAGGATACTATAAAGTCCGCATAAAAACTACTGTTAGTTTACAACACGTTTTACACTTACGCTAGAAATAAAAGATTTTACATATAAGGATCATTTCAAGCCAATGTAAATCAAATTGAAAATCCTTCTTTATTTTCTTCTGTATTTGCATGACACAAAAAATCAATTTAAAAAAAGCTCTTACTCTGCATTCCATGGTATAAAAACTCCTATCTGAAAAAAGTGATGCAACGATACGAGTATATCTCGATAATCTCACAATCATTAATGTTAAAAACCTGATTGGCTAAAAATTTTAGAAGAGAAACGCAAGCTTTAATAAAAGAGAAATAAATTCTTCCGCTTTGGAACAAAGGTTTAATTATTATTACATTTTAATCTACGCATAAGGTCATTCTATTCCTTGAAAGGTTCTTTACAATTATATTCGCTACGTTTTTATGGAAACTATTTTGTTTCGAAATAATACGTACATTATGTTTAAGTAGACATTTTTCTAAATAAAAAATTTGCTTGATAAAATTCTATAAAAGCGGAACATATTTAATTTTTAATGAACTATTTAAGAAATAGAATGAGCTTCTAAGTTAATTAAAATTAAATGGAAATTGCAAATTTCGCCTAAGGCAGAGGAAAATACATCAATTTTATATACGTATGATGCTAAAGATAAGTAATTTTATACCTTATACAAATTAAGAAACATTTATGCTTTTTAAATACCTTGCGCGGTTAAATCAAAGTTTTAAAATTATCTGTTATAATAAAAGATTGAAAATAATATACATGTTTTATGTTAGTGATTTTCACTAAAAGTTATTATTTAAAAATAATAATTTTAATGTAAAATCATAGAGCTTTGTGAAAATGTTAAATTTCTAAAAATGTTACGTTATGCTAGTTTCTTTTGATCGGAAAATAACATGTTTAAACAAAAAATGATTATGAAGATTCCCAATTTTTTATAATTCTGAGTAATGTTAGCGGTTCACACCGGAGATCGGTATTTTTAAGCAAACATTATTAGATTTCAAAGACTACAAATGTTTCAACAATTTACGTTTTTTGATAATCGGTTATTTTAAACAAAAATCATTTAATTTTTAAAAAGATTTACAATTATAAACAATTTTCCGTTATGTTATATTAATATTTTTTCGTCGGAGATGATTGGTATTTTTGATACAAAATAATTAGATTCTAAAGGATATTTATAATTCCTCAACAGCTTTAGGTTATATTTTTGTATTTTACTTGAAATTAGTACTTTTAAACACAAACCATTAGGTTTAAATCCGACTATTTTCGTTCGGAATAATAAAATTTACAAGCTTGAACAGTTTTAGATCGTGTTAGTGTTTTTGGTAGGAAAATGAAATTTGACAAAAGTCTTTAGATTTTACATATGATTCACAATTTTTTGACCAAATCGTCATAACAATTTGAACAAAAATCGGAATCTTTTAACAATTTTGGATTATACTAGTGTTTTTCGTTGGAAATTGTTATTTTTACTGTACAAAAAATTATACTTTGAACAAGGAATACAAAATTTTTAACAATTTACGTTTTTCGGTTTTGTTAGCGTTAGCATGCCTTTTTAATAGAAATTGACATCTTGAAGCAAACAGCATTAGATTTTAATGGTGCATCATTTTAAAAAAAATTTAGGTTACGTTAGCGTTTTACTAAGAATTTTTCAACAGCTTTAGGTTATGTTGTTGTATCTTACCTAAAATTAGTGCTTTTAAACGGAAATCATTAAGTTTAAATCCAATGATTTTTGTATGAAATAATAAAATTTACAAGTTTCCAAAATTTCAGATTACGTTAGTATTTTTGGTCGGAAATTAAAATTTGAAAAAAAATCATTAGATCTTGAAGAAGATTTATAATTTTCAAACAATTTTAGGTCGCTTTGTAGTTTTTCATTAAGAAATCGTGTTTTCAAACCAAATTTATTTTAATTTCAACAAGATTCAGAATCATTTAACAATTTGGGATTATGTTAGTGTTTTTCGTCGGAAATTGGTATTTTTAATTTTAAAAAGACGTAAATTTTAAACATTTTAAAGATGATCCACAACTTTTACCAATTTTAGGTTATGCTGCCGATTTTACAAAAAAATCGGTATTTTTATTGATAAATCAGTATATTTCATAAAAGATTACACATTTTTGTACAATTGTAGGGTATGCATAAGTATTTCTTCGGAAATATCGATATAGATTTGAAAGAAGGTTTTACAATTTTGAAGCGATTTAAGGTTATCTCAACATTTTTCGCTGAAAATTGGATTTTTAAATAAAAATGATTAAATTTCAAAAAAGATTTACCATTTGTAACAAATTTTCACTATGTTAGTGATTTTCGTGGATAATTGGTATTCTTAATTTTGAAAAGACGTCTAAATCAAACATTTAAAAGAAGGAACACAACCTCTAAACCGTTTTAAAAAATTGTTTCAAAGAATGATTTACGATCTCAAACAATTATTTGTTATGTCATGTTAGTATTTTTCGGCGAAAAATTATATATTAACTTTAAAGTTAGATATAAATTTACATCATTTATCAAAAGTTGTATACTTGCTTTTATTTTCTATTATTATAGCCTATTGGTACTATGAAATTACATTTTTCTTATTATTATTACAGTCAAACCTGGATTTTGCGGAGACCTCGGGGCTGACGAAAACAACTGGAGAGGTCCAGCGGAGTGTAAGCAATCAGGGGCGTATTATGAACCATTTCTGGTGGATTTTCCTGCGTAGTAAAGTATAATTTAAAAATATAAATTTATAATACGGAAACAAGGACAAACTAAATATTTAACGGAAAAAAAGAAGAAAGTTTTCTATTACACGTTAAAATAAATGTTTTTCCTGCTTACTTACTTAAAACATTTGCGGACTGCTTAGCATCTCATTTAATATGAGAGCGTTCTCTTGAAAATCGGTCCGGATACTGAATCACCTCTGTCGCTCGCTTGCCTAAACCACTCGAAGACAGCAGTATCC
>JAUELO010000279.1:2117958-2130776 GCA_032357855.1 Amphibolips quercusostensackenii | reverse complement strand
GCATTAGTATGTGTGTATTCTTGTATGTATGTTTACTTGCATGTGTAAATATGTGTGTGTACATTTGTGTGTGTACATTTGTGTGTGTGTACATTCGTTTGCGTACATTTGTGTGTGTACATTTGTGTATGTGTGGGGTTCGCCTTCCTCATCCCTCAGCATCCCAGTGAATTCACGCCCCGCAAGCTCCCGACCATGCGACGTCACGGCCCGGCTTACCCCGCATGTTCCGCAGCCTCACGGGCTATTTTCAAGCGCGGGAAATAAAGCGCAGACTGCATTTTTAGCCTAAGAGCGACGGTCAGCTCATTTTCGTCCTCCTCAGCGCTTCAAGGGGTTATATTCGGGGAACTATCTCGTGATCTTTTTCTGATTGTTCTTTTTCCTCAACTCTTTTTTTTTTCCTTTCTAGTTCTTTGCACATTCTTGATACGGTTTTACGAGGTTTGAGGGGATCAGGAAATGGGGTTGATGATTGTTTTTATGATGGAGATTTGAATTGTGAACTGATTGAATTCATTTAATGGCTTATGACATCGTAAATTTCATAGAGGAATGTATGGGTAAAAATGCGCGGTTTTCTTAAATCACGTAAAATAAAAAAAAAAAGATCGTTGAGGACATTTCAGAGGACGTATTTTTTCAAAAAAATAAAGAAAATTAAAGTATTTACGAAGCTTGATGTATTTTTAGATTAAGTTAAACATAGATTTGATAAATCAACAGAGAAAGGCAGAATGGAAACCTTTTTGTTACAACTTTTTGGGTATTTGGTGTAAAAACGTTACATTTTTCCTGAGCAGTAAAGAAGGATATTTTATGAGAACCCGATTTAGTTCAGAATAAAACCGCTTTTGGCTCGAATTGAGTTCATTGTGACAAATAACAGACTCTTAGCAAATTCTGTCTTTGCCAACTTAAATTCTTGTTTTTTCTGTGTTTAGAAAGTGACGTCAAACGGGGTAATTTCGGACATGGGGGTTCAATATTTTGGTTGCAGCCCCTTACGTAATTCAAACTATCAATTAGAAATATCCGAATTCGCCCCACATGTCTGAAATTACCCCGTTTGACGGTAGTAAAAAGACGTTGGTAGACTTTTTGCGTGCAGGGCCTAGAATATATATTTTTTTTTTTGAGAGGTATGATAGAAACTTAGCTAAAAAGCACCCAAGTCTATTCCCTTTTAATGAAATAATAAGAATAAGATAACTTTTTGCCAAAGTAAAAAAAAAATTAGGTTTCATTTAAGCGATTTTTATAAATATTTTTTTAAAACTTTTGACCATTAGGCAGTTTTGGAAAATAGAAGATACTCTTTTTAATTCTATTTTGCTCAATGATTTGTCACACTCAGGAAAAAATTGTTTTTGAATTTACGTAAACTGTGTGTATATACATGAAAATCTGGTTAAATCAAACAAATTTTTGTCGACTCAACAAAATACTTGATTGACTTAACCAAATTTGAATATGTTTGGAACTAACAATTGTAAAGCTTCAATTGAGAACCCTATAAAATTTAATATCCTGTTTTAAATACATAATTTACCCTTTAAGAATAATTATTATTTTACAAAACTTAATACATTTAAAAAATGTAAAAATTCGCGTCTCTTCCAGAATATTTATTTCAGGGGAAAAGTGTTTCCACAAAAAAGATGTATTTTCATGAGTAGAAAATGTTAATGAATCTCTATTAATCTGCGCCAGAAATCCAAGTCAATATTGTTGGGTGACCTTTTCGGAAGTATACCCTATTATCAATACACTCTTTGTTCACCCCAATTTTTTTAAATGTCATTTTATAAGAAAAGAGAATAATTTTTGATATACTGGTGGCATATGCAACGACTTTTATATTATCTTTTACCGCAGCCTCATGAGAACCAATATGTGAGCCAAAGCAGCATGAGGCTCTTTGGCTTCTTGTCAATGCATTTAGATCAGAAGAATGTATGTCGTTAGACGAACATTAACGTGACCAGTGTCCTATAAGGAATCTACTTCTCTGCAGTAATCAATAAAAATTTTGTTTTACGTCATAACGACCCCAATTTGATTTAACCACATATATTAAATATTCAGTCAGGTTTTAAGAAAAAATATTGATTCAATCTCAAATTGCCTTATAGCTTTAGATAATGAAAAATTATTATAGGAAGTTTAGTATAAGCCCATAATAAGTTTATTTTCATGAATTTCTTATCATTTTTTCGCGATTCTAGAAAAATCATAAGATACTCAGTATAAAAATAAATAATGTTAAAACATTGAAAGCAGTGATGCATAAAATAAAGAAGTCAAAGAATTTTATAGCATTTTCAAAGATTTCAAGGGATTTCGAAAAATTTAATGAGATTTAGGAAATTTTATAGGTCTTTCAATCATTTCTAAGTCTTTTCGGGATTGTAAAAATATTAAGCTATTTTAACAACGTTCAGAAAATTTCCAGAGATTTAAAAAATTTAAAGGAATGCCAAAGAATTTAATAGCATTTCCAAAGATGTCAAGGGATTTGAAAAAATTTCACAAAATTTAAGGAATTGAAAAGGACCTTTAATTATTTCAAAGGATTTACGAGCTTTTATAAGATTTTAAGCTATTTTAGCTGATCCCAGAATATTCCAATAGATTTTGAAAACTTCGAGTGAAACTTTAAATAATAAATTAAATAAAATAAGATATCAAGGGATTTTAAGGTATTTCAAGGAAAACATTTAAAGAAAGTCATTGAGTCTCTAAGGATTTCAAAGATTTCTAGGGATTTGAACGGTTAAAAAAAAACTTCAATGAATAAGTTAATTCTAATTTATATCAATGGGATTTAAAGTGATTTCTACTTATTTTAATAGATTTGTACAATTTCCAAAGATTTTAATGGATTTCGGGGTTTCAAGGGATTTGTACGTACTCTAACAATTTGAGGGACATAAAGGAACTTACAGAATTTTAAAGGATTTGAAAGATTTTAAGTTATTTTAAAAGATTTTGAAAAATCCTAAGAGACTTTAATTATTTTAAGGAATTTCACAGAATTCTGTAGGATTTCCAAATATTTTTAAGGATTTCAATCAATTTCACAAGATTTAAGAGATTTTATAGGATCTCCAATCATTTCAAGTGATTCACGCGAACTAAAAATATCTTAAGTTATATAAACGGGTTCCAAGGAATTTAAAGATATTTCGAAGAATATTGTAGGATTTTCAAAAATTTTAAGCTTTGTTTTTGAGGTATTTTTAGAGAACTTCGGAAAATAAATTAAATTTTAATTAATTTCTAGTAATTTTAAATATTTCAAGGAATTTTAAAGTATTTTAAAGAATTTTACAGGATTTTAGGTATTTCAAAGATTTCTAGGAACTTGAACAGTGTTTGAAGTACTTTAACGAATAATTCAAATTTAATTTGGATTCAAGGGATTTCAAATGATTTCTTCTTATTTCAATGGATTTTCACAATTTCCAAAGATTCCAAGGAATTTTAATTTTGCATTAAAGTCGCTTTCGTTCCTTTCGTCGATCTAAGTTTTTTTTCACTTTTTGATTTTTTATGGCTTTTTTAAATACTACATACTATTACTTATAACATAATACTAATAATAATTAATAACAATACATTGACTGTCGTTATGAAAATAAAATCCACTTGTTTTTTGAGAATCTCAGGCCTGATTAAAAGAACATATTTTTAAAAATCTGTACTCTATTTTTCTACCAAAAATAATTTTTCAAAACAGGTAGATAAAGTAAAATTTTATCTCGTAAAAATTCTTTTTTGAAATTCTTTAGCCATTTAACAATATAAAAAGCGTATGAATTAATTCAATGGACCTCTATAAAAAATGTTAGAGCCCCCTTCCATTTTTCTTCACCCTTGAAGAATTTTGGAATATATTGCTTTGATGAGGCTCTAATTACAGTCCGCATTTTCCTCTCAAGTCTCTCTTCCCATATTGTTGCAGTTTAGCGGCCGCATAAGGCTTTTTTATTGCCTCATTTGCCTTTTCCAGCAGCAAAGTGAGCACAGTCGAAAAATAACAAACTAAAAAAGCGACACAAGTTTCAGTCCTTTAACGCGAGAGTGCGAGACGCCACGTAATTTCAGCGGTGTAGCTTTAAACGATATTCTGGAGCAACGAGGACGCAAGGCGTCGCGACGCAAAAGTTTTTCCTCGCGGAAAGGGTAGGTCGGCCGATAGAGGAAAGGCCTGGAAAGGAGTTGGGACAGAAGTGGAGGGGAAAATCAAGAAAGTCGGCGCCAAAGCTACTAGGAGTTTTAATATTTAGATTCAATTACGGAAAAAAGAAGAAGGCATCGTTATGCGGCAAATTGTCGCAGTGAAGAAGACCTCTGTGGCGAGAAAAAAAATCTTCCCTCCTATTGAATCTCTGCAACACTCATCTATTTTTTTAGGGATTTGAATATTTATCCTATTTCGACAAATTTCATCCCTATTTTCCTTCTTTCTTGTCTTTTGAGCCTAATGGAAAAAAATGAAAACTATAATTGCTTTTTAATGGATAAAATCAAACTGGAATATAACTTAAATAATTTAAAATTATTTCCAATTTAAAATAAAGTATTATTATTTCTGAACCACACGGGGCTTAAAAACAAATTTTTTACCGCTGTCTTTGCATAAGAGTAAAATACAAGTACGTGCATCTAATATTTTTTGCAACCGCTTAGGTAATATATTTAGCCTTTCTTTTTTAAATTGAATTTTTAATTTTAGGATTTATAACAATTTTTCAATTTTTATTCATGTTTAAGTAGAAGGATACCAATACATACTGGATAAGTTTTATCTCAAACAAGGAATAATATTAATCCATTATAACGATCCAAGTAAAACAAAGTTCTATTGAGATCCTATCGGGATCACGGATAAGGTCCCGCTAAAGTAGTAAGCAAATACAATGCAGCACTTGAATATTAATTTTTTATAATTATTTAAAAGTCCTAAATTGTAAAAAAATACTAGGAAAAATCTATTTTAGGGTTTTCAAAATTCTTTACTTTTTGCCAAAAACATCCTGTTGAAACAGGACATATTTTGAACATTTTCAGTAATTTAGTCGTATTTTAGCAATATTTTTTGGAAAAAGACCCATCACTGCTTGCACAAATAAAAAAAACATAATAATAAAAACAATTGGAACTTTTCTAGTTCTTTTGTCTACTTTTGTTTCAAAAATTATTTAGAGCAAAATTTAAAAGAAATTAAGTGAGACTTTTTCTGTACTCTTAACCTAAAAAAACTCTGGTGAATTTTTCCCTGTACATTTGTCCTAAAATAGCTCTGGTGTAAAGGGACATTAAAATCCTCATTCAAATTCTCGTTAAAAATTTCTAACATCCTTTGGAAATTTTTGAAATGCCCTATAACTTTTGTAATCCCTTGAAATATTTTAAAGCACCTTAAAACTAATGAAATATCGTTAAATTCCGTTAGATTTGTTAATTCTTTGATATAATTTGTAGTTATTTGAAATACCTTAAAATCCCTTGAAATCTCTTGAAATCCTTTCAAATCACTAGAATTTTTTTAAATCTCGTTTGCAATGAAAATAATTAATATATTGTTATATACTAAGTGAAAATATAAAATCTTCCGTGAGAAGGGGAAGGGGCGAAAAAAAACATCTTACGATCCTTACAATAGGGGGTCTAAAATTTGAACAATCATCCATGATTAATGGAAATTCTCTTAATGAAAAAAGTTTCACTGTAAACATAAATTTTTCAAATATCATACAAGACTAGAACTTCCTTACTCTTCAATAAAATGTATTATTATTATTATTATTATTATAGGTTAATCGATTCTTCTAAAGTTAAGGGATTTTTTTTATATTCTTGCATAAAATTCGAATTTTGTAAATGAAAAAAGTTTTGTTATAAAGAAACACATTTTTAAAAATTATGTTATAAAGCTCTAAAAAAGTATAATGCACATTTTTTTAATCCTTTGGTCAGTTTGGAAACATTAGATATTTTTTGATCAATGAAAGTTTAATTAAATGAATTTCATCCTCCTCTACGTAAAATATATGTGAAAAATAAAAAAAATTTGGAATCAAGAAACCAAAACAATGTCTTGCCGGAGACATATTCAAATAATTGTAATCTTAACAAAAATGATTTTTTAGTTAATAATTTTCATATTTCTATTTACAGCCAAAAGAGTAGATAAAAAAATTGACTATAAGTGTTGCATTTATGTATCATATTAAAAAAATTCTAAAGTTCAAAATTTTGTTTAGGGCACAATTTTCATAAAGAAACAACTTTTAATTGTTGAGGTACATTATAAATATAATACTATCAAGGAATACGAATAATAATATTAAATTTATATAAAATCACAATTTGAATACTTTTATTTAAAATAAAAAACAAAACAAAGAGAAAACAAAATTCAGGCAGCCTCCAATAGGATCCTCCTTTTCTTTCTCGCGTATTGTACTGGTCCAAATTTGGATGTTTTAGTTTTTGAGTTTTAAATCTCGATTCAAATTCTTTCTCCGCATCTACTTGCTCCCTCCTCACTTCCCACAACACTTAACCAAACTTACTTTATCCCCTTTATTTCCTCTCAATCAGTTGTGAGTGGTGAGTTGCGATTTGACATCTGTGAGCTCTAAACTGTTAGTTGTGAACTGTGAGTTGTGAGTTGTAAGTTCGGAGTTTCCCTCAATTACCCTTCTTGGGAAAAAATTACGACAGACAGACGAACGGACACCCAGCTAAAACTATAAAGTTTTTTGCCCGGGGCTACGAAACCCTAAAAACTAACAGGAACTATATTATTATTTCTAATGTACGTATTATTGTTTTTCAATAATTGCACTCTTTAAATGTAAAGAGCATATGTAAATTGTGCGAAATTAGGATGTCAACCCAATTGATAACTGGACTGCAAATGAATAACCACTTTTCTGCCAATTTCAACAAAGTAGACATTTTGTCAAGTACAAATTGCACCAGAAGAGTGGAAATTGTAGCCGGGCGCTCAAGTGTGCAGAAAATTATAGAACACACCGGCGCTCAGTATAAAGGGTGTAAAGTGCATTGATCGTCAACCAGCCGTTTAAATCTGCGTTGAATGTGTATACCGACGCTTTTAGAGCCATTCAAGATTTCGAAAGGAACATAAGCAAGAGCACTTGGCTCAATACCATAAAAAGGAAAGGCATTCATGCCATAAGGAACTCTTGGCATCATATCATAAATACGCGGATACTGACGTAATTCAAGACAATGTTACTTTCTGAAAAAAATTGCAACTACCCTCCAGTGAATAATCCATAGATGCAAACGATTGTAAATAAAAATTATTATACTATTATATGTACGACTGTAGGTCTATTTTAGTAGCTCTAAATTAAATATTTTTAGCTTGAAATGTTTAAAATCGAACTTTAAACTCTTTTCGAATTTAAGAATTTAATAATAATAAATATAAATATAATATAAATAAATACTATAAAAAATAAATATAATATCAATGAATATAATATAAATAAATATAAATTTAATAATAATCATCTTCGATTTTGTTTATTTAATTTGTCCACATCGAAGCTCCTATATTTCGGCACTCTTTTCGCGTGTTTCTTTCACGTGAATTTTTCTGTAAGATCATTGTGGCAGTTTATTAGTATAGGAGAGATTTTGCAGTGATTTTTTTACAGAAATATTCTTTTTCAGTTTTTTTTATTTAAAAGCTTAAATTTGACAATATTTTGTTAAAAATTTCTTAATTTCTAGAGGATTTGGATATTTCACAATTTTGTAGCTTCAAATTTAAATATTAAGAATGCACATGAAAATTTAACTATAAAGTCATTCAAAATATCATATTAAAGGCCTTGATAGTCAGTTTTATATTTAATAATTTTAGATTTAAATATTCTAAATGGTTTAGTTTCAATTTTAAATGTGCAAAATTGTCTGGTTTAAGTTTTTTGAAATCAAAGAATACCGAACTTTAAGACTTGATAGTTGCACAATTTTCAGTTCAAAGGAGTTGTAATTAAACCATTTTGAATTAAATGCATCTAGAATAAATTTCATGCAACGAAAAATTAAGACAATAATTTATCTAATTCAAGTCTTGAAGATAAAAAGATTTTAGATCCAGGAATTAAATATTAAATTATTTTTTATCTGAAAATGAATTAAACTTCATAAAAAAAAAACACAATTTCGCATTGATCGGCTAAAAATTGTGCAATTTGAAATGTTGAAATCATATGTAGCAACCTGGTTTTGTAGTATTTTTTTTTTAATTTTCAATGTATCTTGAAAGTATCGGATTTTTAGTTGATGATTTGAAAAAATGGATCGTTAAAAAATGAGTCATTTAAGATGGAAAACTATTTCATTTAAAAATTTCAAGAATGAATTAAAATTCTACATGAAGTGTTGAAAATTAAATTATTTAAAATTAAGAATGTAAAAATTGAGTTGCCTAAATCAAAATAGATAAAAATTGAACAATCCAAAATTGATACTTTAGTAATTAAATAATGTCTTTAATTTAGACTGGTGGCAATTTTAGAGTTCTGAATTTTTATGTTTAGAGCTAATTTTTCAATTTTTCGCTTTTATAAGCTTGATTTTGCAATTGAAATTGAAATGCTTGAATCTCAAAAAGTAAATTTAACAATTAGAAAATTGCTTATTTTTTAAAAATTTTTTACTTAAAATAATGGAAATTTTAAGGGTTTGAGTATAAAAAAGTTTTTACATTACAATTCTTGTCGACTCACAATTTTTTTCAGATTTAAATAAAATTTGGCTACATTTAATTTTTAGCGTTAAATGTTACGATAATGTTTAAGATACATGCACTTACTATAGAGAAAGCAAAATTATCCTACTTGCGAAATTCAAACTTTTTAATTTTAAACACTTTCAATTTCAAAATTTTTCAAATTTGCAAGGGCTTTATTTCGAAAGATAAAAGTTCAATTTTTCATCATTCCATTTAAAAAACTGTCCTTTCATCAAAATGTAACCTAATCTAAAATTGTTTAACTTGTCAATTTAGAATCGTTCAATTTTTTTTTTTTTAATTTTTAAACGCTTTCAATTCAAAATTCTTAATTATTGTATTAAAAATGTTTGAAAGTAATTATTTAAAAATTTGTTTCATAATTATATGTTTTTACATTGTTTGTATGTTTAATTTTAGGAAATAAAAATCCAGAGACGTAAACGCGTGCGTGCAATGACTGTCTTGTAAAATCTATCAATTACATTTTTTAGTCCTCATTTTCAACAGAAAATTTTAATTTTTTGTAGATGCGTCTGGAGACGGTAAAAATTCCTTGAAGGTTTCGGTGGGAAATCCGGAAATACAAGAGGATTCTCTTCAGTGAGGAGCACGTGGCTGTTTCTTAGCGTTCGCCAAATCAACAAGGCTACCCTGCGTACAAATTACGGGTTTACGAATCTTTGGCATCGAGCAAACCAAGGTTGTAATAGCCACGTGCATGCGAGATTCATTTCAAGCCACGTGTTATTTCACATGAAATTTGTCATATCCCGCGCTTATTCTTCATCGTCAGAATTAATCTAAACACAAACATCTCTTCGGACTCTCGAATTTGGAACCAGTAATATTTCACTGTTAATCAGTGAAAATCCTTGCTTATTTGATTCATTCATTCAAATTTAGAGAGGAGATTTTGTCACATTTACTTGGTGCAATACTTGATCTATTTTTCGTTCAAACTTTAAATTTTCTCCTTTTTTACTTAAAATTAAAAAGGAGTGTTTTTTTTGTTGTTGAAAATTTTCCAGAATCCCTAAAAAAATTTCTTTACATGAACATGTTCGAATCCAATTGTAGGATGTCCACTGGACTGGGAAACTTTTTTTTTAATTATGAGTTAATTCAATTGCTAAGATACAGTTTTGAAGACTTAAACAATGCATAATTAAAAGCATTTGGATTTGAAAATTTTGTATGAAAAACGTTTTAAGTTGATCAAAGATTTACAGATTTTTGGTCGAAAATTAAACTGTTTCAATTCGAAACCCTCATTTGAAAACAAATTGATACGTTTGTTTGAAACTTTATAAATTACTTTCTATTTGAAAATAATTTCAAATCAATTAATTCGTAATTAAAGGATTTTTTGAATTGCAAATTTTATTCAAATATTTTTTCTGTCTAAGATATTCTATTTATGAAACATTTAATTTCAAATTTTGTACCTAAAAAAATACCAATTCTTTAATATGTAACAATTTTCAACTGCTCATTTAAAATGATCATTAAAAAATTAAATATTCAAAACTGTACAATTTGAAACTGAATTGTTCGAAATAGAAAATCTTCACTGGTAGAAATGTTAGAATGTTAAATTAAAATTTTAAACGTTACAATTTTAATTGTTCCATTTTTTAAATTTTTAATCTGTATGTGAAAGTTTTGAATGTGCATATATAAATAACAATTAAAATATTTTTCATTTGAATTGACTTAGAATATAAATAAATAATTCAATTAATTAGCATTTACGTATTAAAATAGGTTTAAATTTCAACATTCTAATTTTGAAAGAAAGGGAAGAAATTGTGATATTATTTCGTTATTTTTTTGGGATCTTAAAGCGTAACTTTTTTTATATTTTTATTGAGCTGAAGGTGGAAGCCTTTCGTATTTTAAAAATTTTCTGAGTTTGAAACAAAGAAATCTTATTGCTTTATTTTTTTCAATTAGCAGATAGACATTTTTTATTTTTAACATTTTTATTGAGCTGTGAGGGAGGAGAGTTTGGTTTTTATTTTTGAATTTAAAGAGGCATTTTTACTTTTTTTTATCATTTTTATTGTCTTGCAAAAGATTAAATTCTAGTAATTTTGTTTTTCTAAATTGAAGAAACCATTTTTTGTCTTTCAACATTTTTATTCAGTTTAAATGAGGCATTTTTTATTTTCAATGTTTTTCTGAAATGGAACAAAATTTTGGGTTACAATTTTTTCCAAATTGGAATAGGAAAGTTTTTTATTCTTAGGATTTCTATAGAGCTGGAAAATGCCAAAGTACGGTAATTAATTTTGTCTAACATTCCAACATTTTTATAGAGTTGGGTGGGAGGAAAGTTTGGTTTTTAATTTTTTCTGAATTTGAAGAGGGCTTTTTCTTGTTTTCATCATTTTTATTTAGCTGTCAGGGATGAAATTTTGGTCATTTTGTTTGTCTAAATTGAAAGAGGCCATATTTTTCTTCTTAACATTTTTACTGAGTTGAAGTAAGAAATTTTTTATTTTTAATTTTTTTCTAAATTGGAAGAAAAATTTTATTTCCAATTTTTCCTGAATTGGAAAAGGGACATTTTTTGTTTTGATTGTTAAAAACGTTTAAAATTCATAATTCTTATTTTAAGAAAATTGAAAGAGAAACCTTTTTTTTTATTTTTGAGATTTTTTTACAGTTAAATATGAAAAAGCAAATTTTGTCTTTCAGGTTTTTCCAAACTGGAAGAGGCACGCACTTCTTTTGTTTCGAACATTTTTATTGAGTTTCATTGGAGTTTTCAATTTGATAAAAGTTTAATATTTTTAATTTTGCAGTTTAATAACATCTAATTTGAAATTGTTTAATTAGAAAGTATTAAAAGCTTTTATTTTATACGTCTAAGTAAAAAATTGTAAGCTTTAGTTTTAAAAGTTAAAAATTCAAGAGTTCCACTGGTGTGCTTAAATTTGCAGTTTAGTTTTGATTACTTAAAATTTAAAAAACTTCAGTTTTCATAGTTCGAATTTTTAATTTTCAATGATCGTAAGAAAAGTTTACGACCCTGGAAAAACCGTAAATTTTTTCCCAGGATTAAAGCGGCCACCCTGAATTGATTCTTGGTCATAAAGTAAAAACTAATTTAGATGAGAGGTAGTTGTTTTTACTCAATTGAAGGCAATCCTTTAAGGGAAAGAAGTGGGCATCGTTTGACTTTTGTGCAATTTTTTCGCAAGTCTGGAGGCGGATTGCGATCGGGAAGAACGTCTTTGGTGGCGGGAGTTGCCTCCTTCCATCGTTCAAAGGAGTTGGGCGACAGGAATGGCAAGGATGGGGGTAGGAGGTTAAATTCAGGCCACCCCCGTAAGTATACAGTGTGTAATCTATAGCCACGCGGCTCCTCGAATATATATGTCTATCGGTAGGTACATAGATGTCCTCACACATGCTATCATATACACGCAGACTCTTACATAGGTATACATATATACATAGATATATCTCGCGCTATGCGCCTATCGATTCGGTTTTTCGGTTGCAGGCCTCGTTTCGGCACTCGCGATGTACGTGTTTCACCCAATTTGTGTGGGTCTACATCCTATTAAAATTATATACCCTATTTCTTTGACTTTACGAAATACCAGCTTATGCTAATTGGCGAAACATCCCCCTAACACTTTCTCCAAAACGATCCCATTTCCGTAATGAGACACTAATCCAATCTCATAATAAGGGAAATTTCAAGACAATTTATTGCTTTGAGTGTACATTTGTACAAAGTTAAACAGAAAATAGGAATTAGGAAATTAAAGGAGCTTAAACACTGTTAATCTTGGACGATTTAACTGATCGAGCATGGGCGACGCACAGTGGGGTGAAATCGGAAAACGAGGTTCAAAATGACATTTAGAACGCAATTATGCACCGATTTCAGAACTTTTTGTTTTTTAATTCAGAACCAAATTTTTCAGAAAATGGTAAGAGTAGATTTTTTATTTTTTTGTTTATTTAATTTTTATTTTAATGCAAACATCGAAAAAAATGTCGATTTTTCTAA
>JAUELO010000279.1:2042706-2053077 GCA_032357855.1 Amphibolips quercusostensackenii | reverse complement strand
AAATGGTTTAAATCATTTTAAACTGTAATTCACACAAAATATCACTCTTTGCATTCATTAAACCCGTTACTGATTCCAGAAAGTAGTAAATTTTAAATATTTCGAGCAAAAATTGTTTAAAAAATGAACTTAGTTTAAATAATTACCAAATATATTAAACAAGAAAATTTTTCTTGCACTTCACCAACTATATCATTTACTTGAAAAAATAATAACTTGTTGCGACTTAAAGGCAAAAAAATTGTTCAAACAATGCAAAATTAGTTATAAAATACTTTGAAACTTGTCGCTTATTGACTAAAATGAAAAAGTTAAAAAAAATATATGCGGTCTTTAGCATGAATTTTACATAAAAGTGATATTTTACATTTTTTGCGGTATTTTCTGGGCACAATACACACAGATTGGGAAGTCAAAATTAAATGTTATTGGGTGAAAATTATTCCTTGAACACTCCCTAAAAGGTAACTAAATTTTAATTTACAAAAAGTTAATAATACGTACTTGTGCTTTTCCATTTTTTCGAAGGCCGAGCTTTTCCCATTTAAAATACCATATGTAGAATGTAAAAAATGTCTTTTTGCGGAAAACGATCAAATTAGGGGGAGTGATCACCAAAAATCGAAAGTCAAATTTTTACAGTTACAAATTTATACTGCCCTAATTAGGACGTAGCTTATAATAAAAAATTTCAGAATGTGAAAGACCCTGGGGTTTTATTCTTTTCTTTTTTACCTGAAAACCAAAAGTATAAAATTTAGTCCCAAACTTTTCTAAAATACTGCCAAAATTGCCCGGAAAGCCCAGAAAAACATGAGTTTTCTTGATTTACTTCAAAATTACTTGGTTCTATTGAAAAAATTGTTGCAACGAAAGCTGTTGTAGTTCTTTATGAAATACATATTATTTTGTATTCTTTTTTTCATTGAAATAACCCTTCTCGAAAAAAAAATGAAAAAGGGTGAAAAGAGTGAAGAGTGAAATATTACAAAATCATATATATTTTACAATCAGTGGGCGTTTTTAATTTGACTTTCCAGGTGTAATTTTTCATTGTACGAAACCATTCATATATTCCACATTTTTTATAACAATCGACTAGGAATATGTATAGTTTCACCAGTTTATTGAAAATATTTTTTTTCAGTTTCTAGGAATTCAATTCATATTTTTAATTTAAAAACCTTTGACTTCCTAAATTTTCAAGTAAAAATATTGCATTTACAATTAAAATTATGAATCTGGAACCAAACAAATTAATTTTTTATGACCAAGTTATTAAATTTTAAATCAAATTTTAATTGAAAACAGTTGAATTCAACTAAACAAGAAGACTTTTCATCATAAGTTAATTTTCAACTAAGAAATACAGTAATAATTAAATACATAATAAATAATAAATACATAATATATAATAATATATAACATAAATAAATACATAATAAATAAATACAGTAACATAAATCCACTTTTACAAATGAAGAATCATTCTTATTCAATTTTAAATTGCAATTTAAAACAAAAATCCAGCACGCCCTCGAAAAAATCCCCTAACATTTCCATGTTTTTTATTGTAGTTTTAATATTTTACAAGAAAGTATACAAGAATTCACAGCTTTTTCATTAAAATATTTGTTTTGTTATCAACCTAGGATGACAAATATTTAAATGAAATAATCTCTATAAAAACGAAAAAAATTCAAGTTCAACTTAGAGCTCTGAAACTGAAACTTTTTTATTTTTAAGAGGTAACTGCATTATAATAAACAATAGTTTAAACGTCAAATATTTTTTGTCATAAAAATTTCAAAAAAATAATAACAATAATAATAATAGCAATCGCTTAACGCAAAATGATCTTCTCACAGTGTTTTAAATAATTTATCATCCTATGTTGAAAAAGAATAATTTTCTGGATGCAAAAATTGAACTTTTTTGTATACTTTTTTGTAAAATATAAAAACTGCAATAGAATGTAACAATATATTATTAAAAAAATACAAAAAGAGGACAAAAGTTATAATTGCCTGTAATTTTTGTTGTAATTTACTGTATTTATTTGTATTTTCCTGTAAACATAGTTAAATTTTTCGTACTTATTTGTAAAAAATTTCCCTCCAGGAATTGGCAAAAAATATCCGATTCTTTTAAATTAAATCTTGCGAAATTTTTTCTAGCGTACAATTCATTTTTTTTTTTTTTAATCGGGATCAAATTTTGCAGTTGCCTTTTTTTGGTAAAAAAAATAGGACCCCGGGGTATTTTTTTATTTTCTGGAATTTTTATTTTACGAGATGCCCTGATAAATATTATACATGTTATCAAAAGATTTTTACCAAAATAGATGATTTTTTCGTTAAATTACAGAATTGAATCCATTGGTCAAAGAGGGACCTAACTTCTAAAATAACAATTTCGATAAAAATAAAAAACAATTAATTTACATCTATTTGAAATAATAATAACATAGATACTTTAAAATAAAACTAACAATCTCTTACGTATCGTGTTTATGGAATTTTCAGGCTGATTTGAATTTAAATGTGACAAAAAACTTTTCATAGAGGGAAAAGGGATTTAACTAACTTTACTGATAAGAACCCTTTTCCACGATGCATATTATATTTGACTTTTCGGGAAATTAAAAACAGTTTGCTGGTTGTCTTCATTCCTTAATTCTTATCCCTATATTCTTTATATTTAAAATTCTTCTTTCAAAAACTACATAGAAAAATTACAATAAAGCGCAACTTTTCAACCTTACTTAACTTTCTTTCGTAGAGACGTTTATCAAAAAATTTTGTTTATTTTCACGATACTTGGATACGTTTTTCAATATACAATAAAGTAACAGACATGATTTTACTTTTTTCTCTTTATAAAAATTTGGTCTGGACTGACTGCATTTTGTTTTATAACATTATTGTTCATCCATGTGGTGGGATTTGTTTTCATTATTAAGACCCATTTACGAAGTTTTTAGTATAAGTTACATTATAGCCTCTGATACCGGGAAAAATTTTTTTTTGCAGCTTGCTTACTTAAAATTTGCGCATTTAGTTTAATTTTGACCAGAAAATGGTTTAATTTGTTTTTTGACAAACGACTTCAATTATAAGTATCCGCTAATAATTTTCTATTAATGTTTCTTACCTTTTTTAGGAATTCTTCAGCACACGTACGAGCTCTGGCATTCATCGAAAGTTTCATTTCACTGATTTCTCTGTCAATTTCTTCCATGAAATGAATCACGAAATCAACGATTTTGTGTTTGTACATTTGTTCAGTGTGGACATTTGTGATCAAAAAACTGATATCGTAACCCTGTAAAGACAAAAAAAAAACAGCAACCGAATTATTATTGATAATAAATAAAGAAATAAGACTTTCTAAGAAAGAAATTCAGAGTTGCTAACAAATCCCAATTTAGAAATTATCTAAACAATTCTTTATTTTGCCTCACCGTTATAAATTTTTTTCAGGTATAAAAACAACCTTACACCTAGGAGATCAATAATTTTAATGAAAAAAATGTTAATTTGTAAATTTTTTTAAAAAGAAATTCAGTGACAACAGTCATACGTAATTTTACGAGGGCTTATCCACAACCCAGGTAAGGAGACTTGTGATATTTCAACTAAAAAAGATCAATTTTAAGTTAACAATATTATTTTAAACAAAAAAAAAAAAGCATTTTTAGCAAAATAGTTGAAACTTTAACCAAGGAGATAAATTTCTAACAAAGAAAATTAATTATATACGAAATAATCTACGTTCAAAAATTAACTTTTTACCAAGAAGATTAATATTTTAAAACAAGACAAATTTTTGACAAAATACCTAAATTTAAGACCAAATAGTTGAATTTTTAAATTAATAATATGAATCATCAACCAAACGTGAAATAGTTAAATTTTCAGTAAAAATAATCAATTTTTAACCAAACAAAAAAGAATTTTCAAGAAAATAGTTAAACTTTCAACAATAACAAAGAAGACATTTCTACAAAACAGTTTAGTTTTCAACCCGAAAATATGAATTTTCAATAAAAAAAGATAAATTGTCAAGTAAAAATAGAAGTTACATTTTTAGATGAAAAATGATTTTTAACAAATAAAAACTAATGTGAAAACAAAATAGTTCAATTTTCAACCAAAGAAATGAATTTTTTAACTAAAATTATAAATCTTTAACAAAAAAAAACAAATAAATTTTAAACCTAATAATGGAATTTTCAACAAAAAGTATCAATTTTTAACCAAGTGATTACATTTTCCAACAAACAAATGAATTTTCAACCAAAAAGATGAATTTTTTCACCAACAAGATTAATATTCTGACATAAAAGACGAATTTTAACCAAATAGTAGAATTTCCCACTAAAAAAGATAAATTTGCAACCAAACGAAAAAGAGTTGATACTAATTGAAAAAGATTTTAATTTTAAAGACATAGTTGATTTTTCAAATGAAAAAGATACATTTTAAGTTAAAAAAGCTATTTAGGAACAAAAAAAGACGAACTTTCAACAAAATACTTAAAATGTCAACCAAATAGTTGAATTTTCAACCAATAGGATTAATTATCGAAAAAAAACTTTCGAACAAAAAAGATACATTTATAAAAAAAAGAGTTGAATTTTTAACTCAAAAAGATTTTTTAGTCACTAAAAAAAATGTCATCATTAATATATAAAAATAAACAAACAAAATTTCAACAAAAAAGAAAATCATCAACCGAATAGTTGAATTTTTTACAAAACTGTTCAATTTTCAATTTAAAGCGTCGATTTTTCTATAAACAAGTTTAATTTTCAAAACAAAAATATAAATTTAACAAAAAGGTGAAATTTCAAACTTAGTTTATCGACAATTCGCTGAGTCTTTCAGGTTTTCCCTGAATTTTCCCTGACCACTTTTAAATTCCCTGACTTGACCGAATTCTCTGACCTGTAGCTACCCTGAATTTAGATTGTATACCTCTATAGGTTTTCTCCTGAGAATCATGAAATTTTCAGCACGCATCGTCATAAATCTGGTGAATTTATGACAAAGAATCTTTTCTAAATCATCAGCCTGCTTCACAGCAATGCTAATTCTCATACTGTTTATACTAGACTCAATCAGAATTTTTTCCTTATTATTCCTGCTGATGAGAATTGGCGTTAAGAGGAGTTCCTTACTCATTCTTACTTCCACTTCCGGTTTATTGTGTTTTTCTACAATTTGTGATGAAAAGTTTTCAAGACACATTGCAGCCGTGAGCGTTCGCCTTACGGCTGTCAAATAAGGCTTCAGTGATCCAGACTGTAAAAAAATGTATTAGGTTTAGGCATAAGCCACAGAAAAAAGATCAGTGAGCATATAAATTAAATAACTTGAGTAGAAAACTTTTAATTATTTTCAACAAACGCAATATTTGAGAATAGCTCTGAAATTAAACAATTTTTATTGTGAAACATCACTTTCAACAACAAATTTCTATATCGGCTACATTATTTTATTTTTCGTCAAACCCAATCGAGATTATGCAAACATATTTTTAAAAATATGATCAAACAAAATTGGATTGCATTACAAATGTGGAATACAATCAAGATAATTCTTAACTTGTTGGCAATGGCACACACATTTAACTACTGCAATTTAAATTTAAAAACAATTTTATGAAAACAATCTATAACTTCCACTGATATTGCCAAACTAATTATAATTATGAGTAAAATTGTGAAAAGGCTAGGAAAAAAAATAATTTGAGGATTAAATCTAAATATTTTGAAATCTCGACTACGAATCACATTTTCTTAACTTCTTATTAATCACTGGAATCTTTTAGAACGAAAATAGAAAGAGAAAATACCTACTAAAAGCAAAATTTAGCGAAATTAAATTGTCAACATTTTGGAGCCAACTCGTCCAACTTCAATCACATTTCCTCTATATAATTTTTAACATTTTATAATAATTGAAAATATTCCTTAATAACTCTATTATGTATTTAACAGATTTTATATGACTCATTTATTCCAAAATTGTCCTCAGGCACGTTTATTGCATCGGGATCCGTCATGTAAAATAATTGGGACAATTAAAGCTAATATTGCAGTGAAAACTTAATGATTGATAATCATATGTTAAAAACATCGGTGTCACCGGATATAAAAAGTAGAGGATGTATAATTATCAATTGCAATATAAAACTATCTAGATAAACTTGTATAAAGGCGTTCCTAACCTCTCACGCCGATGACTTACCATTTTATGAAGCAGGGAATAAAATCCACTTTTGGTATATTCCCAATTTTTCGGAGAATTATTTGTATTTTTGGATCCTTTTTGGAATTATTTTGTGATAAAAGTAAACAATCACATTACACAGGAGTGTTTATCGCAGTCAATCTCGACAGTTTGACGGATTTTCCCTTTTCGACTGAGCTGACGCTACGTCATCCATCATCCAATCAGAAGTCAAACTCCAGGGGACAGCCAATCAGAAGTCATCGTTCACTAGGCAGAAACCAGGACCGTGTACCTAGTATTGTAGGACCCCTAGTTTTATTCTTGGTAAATCAGTTTTTTATTTTTTACAAAAAAAAAAAATTTCGAAATTTAAAAGTCAAGTTTTTAAACTTCAATCTTTCAAATTAAACAAATTTCAAATGTAAAGCATCAATTTTTACGATTTGCAATTTAAAAATCTTTAATTTGGAAGATTTATATTTGAAAGCTCTTTAATTTTAAAGATGTATAAATAAGAATTATAGAATTTTGATGATTTCTGAATCTTCTAAATTCACGGGATTTCGAATGTAAATCATAAAAATTATATAATTTTTATTTGTAAATTATAAAAATTTGAAGCTCTTTAATTGTAGATATTTAGAATTTAAAGTTCTACGTAAGTAGAGATTCCTTAATTTTGACGATTTTTAAGATCGAAAGTCTTCAAAAGTTTCAATTGTAAACCTTCCAAACTAAAGAAATTTTGAATTTAAATCAACAAAATTACAGAATTTTCAATTGTAAATCTTAAAACTTGCATAATTTTTAATTGTAAATTAAAAAATTAAAAACTTCAATTTTAAAGATTCGCAATTTAAAGTTCTGCAATTTTGAAATTTACAATTGAAAATTCTTCCATTTTCACGATTTGCAATTCAACATTATTTAATTTTGAAGATTTATATTTAAAATCTCTTTAATTTTAAAGATGTATAAATAAAAATTCTTTAATTTTGACGATTTCGCAAATCAAAAGTAAAGTTTTCAATTCTGAATGTTCTAAATTCACGGAATTTCGAATGTAAATCATAAAAATTACAGAATTTTCAATTGCAAATGATCAAAATTTTAAACTCTTCAATTTTAAAGATTTATTACAATTTGAAGTTCTACAATTTTTAAATTCTATTCAATAAAATTCCTTGATTTTGATGATTTAAAGATCGAAAGTCTTTAAAGTTTCAATTGTACATCTTCCAAATTGAAGAAATTTTGAATGTAAGTCATTAAAATTACAGAAGTATTAATTGTAAAACTTAAAACTTGCATCATTTTTAAGTGTACAATAAAAAGTTTTAAACTCTTCAGCTTTTTAGATTTACAATTTGAAGTTTTGCAATTTTGAAGTGTTACAGTTAAAAGCTATTTAATTTTAAAGATCTATAAATACAAATTCTTAAATTTGGATGATTTTGAAGCTCGAAAGTCAAGTTTTCAATTCTAAATCTTCCAAATTGAAGAAACCGAATGTAAACAAAATTATAGAATTTTTTATTGCAAAACTTTGAATTTGAAAAAATTTTAATAACAGATTAAAAAAATTAAAAACTCGCCAATTTTAAACCTGTATATATGAAAATTCTTAAATCTTGATGATTTTGAAGATCCAAAGTTAAGAGTTTTCAATTCTAAATCCTTTAAATTGATCAAATTTCCAATGTTAATCGGCAAAATTTTGGAGAGTTACAATTGGAAATTCTTGAATTTTGAAAATTTAGAATTAAAAATACTTCAATTTTCAAGATTTATGTCTTAAAGCTATGTCATTTTGAACATTTGTTTGGAATAGTTCAATTCTGAAGATTTGCAATTTCACATTCTTCAGATTTACAATTGCAAATTATTCAATTTGATCGATTTTCAATATAAGTCTTTAATTTTGAATATTTGCAAATGCAATTTCTTCAATTGTAAACATAAAAAAGTACAGTAATCATTTATTTTTTGGAAATCCCAATAATTTTTTAGATATATAACATAATGTTTCCGTATATAAAAAAAGAACTTTGTAGAAATTCAAAGAATTTGAAGATTATTATATACAATATTTTAATTACTAAATTACAGAAAATATTTCATTAGAAAATAAATTTTCATTTAAAATTTGACCTCCAATTAAAAAGTTTAAAATAATATATTGAAGTAGTTTAGGGGAAAATTAAAAAATAGAAGTTAAATATATAAACGTATATTCGCATAAAAAAGAAAACACAATTAAGGTACAGAAAATATTTACTATCAGTGATCTAAAAATGTTAATCAATGAATTACATTCGTTGTCATGTCATAAAAAATATTGTAGGTATAATAGGAATCACAAGGCACAGCAAGGCACAGAATACAATACGTTTCAAATGAAGTATAAAAGTTTTTAATATCCATCAAAAATCAATAAAATTAACATTTATAATTTTAATGTTCTTATTCTAATATTGAGGATTTTTATCCATGGCATTCCTCATTTACGTCAAAATTGATTATTATGAGGATAGAAGAAACTTTCAAAATGTGGCGTACAACAGTAAAATTGTACCTGAGAATTGGCACATTAAAATTGCAAACTTGATATCGAAATTAATTTCTAAGTATATACAATCTTAGTAAACTAGTTGATCACATTAATTGCAAAAGTATTTTGCAGAGAGACTGGATACAAGTCTATACTTAGTATACTATATAAATAATCGTGAAATTACTCCTTCAATGAAAAAAGACATTAATTATTTATAACTGGTCTAAAAATCACATTTTACAATTTGAGGAAACAAATTCAGAATAAATTAAAATTCCTCTTTAATGTCCAACAATCAAATTTAATTACGAAATGCTTAAAAATATAAAAAAAACAAAGAACGTAACGATCAAATTTGTACAACACGCTCTTCAAACCAAAAAAAAAGACGAGAGAAAAGAAGAAAGGGGATTTAGAGATTGCCTTTTTCCCTTTTTTTGAATTTAAATATAGACATTTAAGAGTGTGTTGTCCAAATTTGATTGTCAGATTTTTTTTTTCAAAAATTTCGTAGTTAAATCACATTATTCCGAATCCTCTTCAGGAAAAACAATTCAGTCATACCCTAGTTTTAAATATTAATTGAAATGCAAGACTATAGATACTAAAAAAAATACTTATCTAATTTTTTTATTCCATTAAAATTTTGATTATAGCTTTCCAATTATATTTTCGTACCAAAAGAAATGAATCTAAAGTACAAAAAATGCTTTTCAGTCTTCAAAATAGGGTTTCGATAGAAAATATTTTAATTTGTAATTATTCAGCTTAGAACGTTCTAGAGAAATATTATACCACTATCAATCTTAGATCTTAACTGATATCAAATTGCATGTATTTTACGTCTTTTTCCGGGAATTATTCACTCGTAACAGAATATTTGGCAGAGTATTAAAACATTTGAGGAGTAAGTGAACAAAACGTGATGAATCCAATCGAGATAATTTCTCAATATTTGAGGACTGTAGTTTGAAATCTATTGATCAAAATAAAATTTGAAATGGGCATATATTACTAATTATTAACCCTATGGTCTGCACTCTACACTATTTTTCCTCGACCACGTTGAAGTACACCCGGCTCACCAGTGACCCAGAAAGTTTTATCCTATATGAAGATGGTTCAGGTCTGTTATTTTTGTATTATATATAGTGAAACGAAATCTTTAGGACGTCCGGTAAAAGTATATTCAAGTTAGAACATGATATGTTTACCCTGGAAAAAGTCATTAGTAAAAGAAGACAAGACGCGCAAAACGACTTTTTTTTTGGTTTTTTAACGATACTTCTGTTATTTTTCATGCAATTGAAAAATTGCATGCGAAGGTCACGAGAAGAATTCGATGAAATTCCTAAAAATTCAAGGTAAATTTAAAAAAAATCAAATGAGTTGAAAACAATTTGAAAATATGAAAAAAACTAAATTCAATTTAGTAACTTTGAAATGATCTTAGAAAAATTTCAGGGAATTTAAAAGAATTTGATGAAATGCCGAAGAATTCAAGGCGAGGTTAGAAGACTTCAGGATGAATTAAATAAATAAAATTTAAAAATACATTGAATTAAGTAGAATTGAGTA
>JAUELO010000279.1:1926484-1938646 GCA_032357855.1 Amphibolips quercusostensackenii | reverse complement strand
TTAGAAGATGATTTTCCCTTCTGATTATTATTATTTTTATTATTATTGTCTTGTTAGGCAGGTCCATTTAAGTCGCAAAACACTGCAATTTAAAACCTATTGTAATGCCTTTTATTTTAAAGCCCCGGTGAAACAGTGCCAGACGACTTAACTTCACTGGGAATGGGCATGTGAAAATTATTCATTTACTAAGGTGGGCTTAGAATTACTGCATGCATTTATTCCCAAACAGTGATAACATGTGCGCCAGGATTCGACTTTATTAGAAGTACTCGCATTTGCCTGTATGTTCAACCAGGTGAGAGGAAAACTTCAGAAAACCACTTTCCGAGTTATGCCCTTCTCAACATAAACCAAGTTTCTTTTTTCTTAAGAAAGGGTTACTAATGCGCGCTTAGCGCGCACAATTTTCTAGTTTTATTAAAATGATCCAGATATACACTGGAACCTAGAATTAGGTACCTCTAATTTACTATATACCTAGAACTGATGGCCCTCGCAGTTTCGTGACAAGAGGACCCGCGGGGTCGAAGGAGAAGCTTGCTTGTTTGGATACCCTGCAAATAGTAACAAGGCCACTGCAAGCAATGCCTGAAACTGTAATTCAATTTAGGTTTCAGTGTAGTATCAAAATAATTTGACAGTCAAACATAAATATTGAATTTGTCTCTGGAGAAATTTTTTTAAAAAACACTCGACTGTCTGTTGCTAGAATTATGAAGTTGTGCTCGCACTTTTTCTTTATTCCGAAAATTGATCATTTTGATATTAAATGTAAGATTTTATTGAGCTGCAGCACTTTTGATATCATAATATTTACTGCTATTTGAGAAAAGTGCAGTAAAAAAAGTTTTAAGTTTAGTAATCCTGAAAAATCGGCTTTTAGAAGTTACTCTTTGCACTCATAATGACTCAGGGAAGATAAGTACTAACAGAGGAAAGTAGATTACTTACTAATTAAGCGTTCGATCCATTTTTTTGCAGTGCACTTACGAGGCGCGTGCAATGCGTGGGTCGGCTTAATATTGTAGCTCTTAAAACCGACACGTCTCGACAGCCTTCGGATATGTACCTTGAAATCAATTCATCTCGCTGCTTTAACGTCGCTTCCAGATTACTAATGAGGATGTACTTTTTTTATGCGATTATATGCGCCCATAACTTGTCCATCATTCACATAAACTGCAGCATACTAAAATTTTGCACCACACAATCTCGGCTATCAATACCGAACAGCTTCACACCTTGTTTGCAATTTGTACAAATCGATTAAAACCAATTGCCCATATTTTGTAATTTAACATTTTATAGCTGAGCCGTGAAAACTTATTAAATTTAATAGACACGATAAAATCCAGGATCTTATAATATACTAAAGAGTGTCAATTGCTGCGGGTAATAAGAAGAAATCGAGGAAAATAGAGAATTTAAGGATTTCTATCATAAACTAAGATTCTCTCTCCGACGATGAATATTAATTTATAATCCTAACTAGTTAACAAACACGTTTTTAGTTAAAAACACATTTTCCCAAGAAATTTTTTCATTTGTTCCAAAAAATTTGATGAATTTCAGATATGAAGAAATATCCCCCAAAAGTTAACCTTAAACCGGCACATTTCCAGTATGGAATGTAAGGGACACACTGGGTCAGATGGACCCATCACCAACTTTGAGTGCCTACGGCAACAAGAAAGTTAATTTTTTCGGGTTGTAAAAATTTATGTACCTTGCTCAACTCCTCAAAATTAGAAGTGAATAGTTTTAGAATAGATGTAAGTAAATGGAAATGGCTTATAAAATTAAAATCGGCAGGGCAAGTTCAAAAATGCCGTTTTTTACAAACAATCAGATAAGTTTTTCAGTGTTTATTATTTTTGCATACAAATTTAACTGATTACCCTTCATATAATGCACTTTCACACAAAAATAAAAGCAATAGTGTATGCTTTAAAAAATGTATTAATTTAAGCCAAAAGATTTTTTTTTTAATTGAAATTTCCTTTTTTATCATGTTTTTATTATATGCCCTTTGTTTTGTCGGTTTAGTGGGAAATATCGAACGAAAAAATCCCTAGGTCATCTAGACCTGTAGTGCCAATTAAGGTTTAAGACTTAAGAGATTAACATTGCGACTTCCCTCAAAAAGTTTGAAATTTATCTGAAAAATTGGAAAAAAATTTCCAAAACTTAGGGACTCCAGTAAACCCTAAATAATTTAAGGAACTTTTTCAGTTCCAGTAATTTTTCCCAAAAATTGAAAAATTGCACAAAAAATACAAAGACATTTTCTATGAATAGGATATTAAGTTATGATTTATTCAAATAATATTTTCGAGTTTCTTCTTTATTGGCATGTCCTGCGAAATGAATTTATAAAATGAAAAAATAATAATAATTATTTATTAAGTTTTTAAGTTTTTTTGGTATCTACGAATTTTTTCATTCCAACGACGTGTAATTTTGTCAACAAGTTGAAAATTTAACAAGTAATGAATATTTTTCCTTAAGTTATACTTTTAAAGAGCTTTTAATTACAACATGAATTGTTTTTATTTTTAACTAAGTTATAGAAAATTGTTTGGAAAATTTCTTGGGGAAACTTTCGCAATTGGTAGAATATTTTCTCTAGCATTCTTTGAAGTTTTTCCCCCAAAATCGTGATCATAAAAATTACACAAAAAGTGTAGATTTTTCCAATAATATTGTGAGAAATTACCCACAATAATAATAACACCTAAAAAGTATTCATAATATTTTGTTTACAAAGTTTTCTAAAATAGTTGGTTAAATTTCTTAAATTTTTAGGAAACATTTTTCAAGATATTTTGGTAAAATATTCCCCAACCATTTTTAGGGAAAAATTTCCACACTTAGGTTTAATTTACGTTAGATAAATATTAGTTTATCATAAAATACTTCTGCCTTATTATTAAATAAGTGTTTTTCCACTAGTGAAATCTTTTGAAACCTTCTAATCCTGTTGAATTTCAAAATGCCTTAAAATCTCTTGAAAGTCTCATAAAGTCCTATAAATCTATCTGAAATTTTATAAATTCACTAAAAATAATTGCAAATGCTTTGAAAAACTCAGATATTATTCCTAAATCATGTGAATTGTCTTATAATTTTTTAAACCTGTTCAAGTTATGTGAAATAGAGTAAAAGCCTTTGAAATATTTAGAAATAACTTGATATTTTGTAAAATGCCTTCAAAAATTTTTAAATACTTATAAACAATCCTTAAACTCTTTTCAAATACATTGTGATCTTTAGAAATCTCTCGAAATCCATTGAAATCGATTGAAACCACTTATATTGAATCACTTGAAATCCTAAGAAAATCTGTGAAATCTCTTCAAATGTTAGATATACTTTGAAAATCCCAAAAATCACTCAAAATTACATGCAATATTCTCAAATCGATTGAAATTCATAGGCTGATGTTTTGTGAAACTTTTAAAGTCTTTTAAAATTTTTTACATATTTGCAAGAATAATGAAATATTTCCTCACCATTTAAAATATTCGGAAATCTTTCAAAGTTTTCAAATACTTTCAATCTCTTCAAAATTTCAAAAAATCTTACATATCTATTAAATTGACTCGAGTTACTTCTAAAATTGTTTTTAAAAATCACGTCTTCATTTTTGACAATTTTGAAAATCTTTTATAATGTTTAACATACTTTTTTCATATTCTGTTAAAATAAATTTTTTAAAATGAAGAATGAAAATCTTTAAAAATCTTTAAAATCCTAAAATTTAATTTAATCCTAAAACTATGAAAAAATTCTGCATAATAAAAAAAATTGCCTTCAAATATTTCAAATTCTTTTTTTAATATTTTTTGGTAATCTTTTTGAATGTTTTTAAATCTTTTCAAATATTCTTTTAAAATAAATGTTGCAAAATGAAAAATTACGAAAAATGTTCCGTAATATCTTAAGAATTATTTTTTTAATCTCTTGAAACCTTTCAAAATTCTCGTGAAGCTTTTAAATTTTTTGTTTGAAACCTTTAAAATTCTAAATTTTATTTTAAATTAAATTATTTTTTTACGAATTTAAAATTCCTAAATACTTCCTAAACTCATTCAATTTTTTTCTAAAATTTTTTAATGCTCCAACATAGAAAAATCTTTTTAAATATTTTCTTTAAATTAATTTAAATTTTAAAAAAATTATAATTAAAATGTTTTTTGGAATCTTAAGAAAAAATGACATTATTTCAAAACCTTCAAAATCTACGAAAAACTTTAAAATACAGTTTTAAAATATATAATTTTTTGTATCAATATCTACAAGTCTGTACATTTCGTAAACTGAGATATTCAAAGTTTTTTCCATAATTCTGGTAGCATAATACTGAGAATAGAATTATTTCCCTAAATTAAACCGTAATTAAAATTAAAATCTTTTTTTTTATTTTTAATTAGCGTTTAGAAACATTTAGAAATAATTTTTATCATTAAATAGATCAATTGAATTATTTATTTGGAAATTTTTATTCACTCAATTGATGGTGCAACGAATTCTGAATATAACCTCATTTAATATCGTTTGTTTCTCCTTTTATCAGAGATTCCCCACAAGAATTATTACCGCAAAAATCAGAACCGATGTGCAATCTGCTAGATAAGCGGTTTTATTCTGAACAAGCGATCTAATTATATGGTAAATCGTGAATCAGTGAGTTCTCTATCATCGGTTTCCAATTGGAATGGGAGCTACGCTACAAATTCTTGATATTCGCAACACGCACGCAATTGATCTTTTTCTTTATCCAAAGAAGAGAAGTAAAAAACAGAAACTTGCAGCATGACAGAAAAGAGTTGTACCGACTGATAACCGTTTATGGGCAGCCCACAAACCACGTTATCAATTTGAGAGGTGGAAGGGGTCGCGCCGAAAACTTACGTTGATAACAGATTGATGGGGAGGGTAAGCGGGCAGTGAAAGTAACGTTACAAACTTACATAACGTGCAGTACATTTCCTGATGATACATTTTAACAATCTGCTTTAGCCAGTGGTGGCCATGCAACGGTACACTTCAATAATAAGTAATAAGTTTCAAAATCACTTTCATATTTCAGATTTCACACTGTTGTCCCTCATTCCCATATTTCCCCCTTTTTTTAAGAATTCCACTCTTTTCCTCTGTTTTCAAGAAACTTCTCCATTTTGTCCTTTTTTTTGTTGTTTTTTTCGCTTTAATTGAATAAAGTTGAATTGAAAAGTCTGCTATTATATTTCTTGTTCGTAATTTATCTCATTTGGTTGAAAATTCTACTATTTGGTTGAAAATTCAACTATTTTGTACAAAATTCGTATCATTGTCGATTGAAAATTAATTTTTTTAATGAAAATTTAACTACTCCATTCTTTATTAAAAATTTATCTTATTAGTTAAAAAAACATGATTTTGGTTTAAAACTTTAATATTTGGTTCAATGTTAAAATCTGTTATTAAAAATTCATTTTTTTATTAATTATTTTAGTTGAAAATACCACTGCAAAGTACTACGGATGTATTCACTCTGGGTGTAATTATTTGTGCTCATTTTGTGAGTATTTCGTTGCCTCGTAGGTATCAAAAAAACTTTTCTTTCTCACAGAGCGAAGTTTTTCTCTAAAAGAAGAAAAAAATGGATACTTCCAAAAATTATTAAGCTTATGTTTCCGTCTTACCGAAAATATTCTTTTCTGAAAATTAGAGACCCCATCAAAATGTCATTCGATGTGTTTTGTTACAATACACAACTTTTTTAACTTGCGGTAATGTTATATTTCGAATTGAAACAAAAATTTGCATAATTTGTAATAAGAATTTTAAAAAAATTAAAAATTCTATAAGAATAATAAAAATTCATAAATAGGGTAAATAATTTTGATAAAAAATTTAAAAACGATATGGTAGGTTATCGTAGGTCATGAAAGGTTCAATAATAGGTCAATCGATGCATCTTGAAGACGCGAACAAATAGATAACATACAGTATTGATACATTTTAAATATCAACAAAGTATTTCTCTTATGTACAGAATAAACCATTTTTTTACCTTCAGTAATCGGTACTCGTAGATCATAAAAGTTTCTTACATAAATGAGGTAACTTTTTTGAAATCTCTAAACTAAAAAAAAAACGATTTTAAATGGTCGAACTCCCTCAAAATCCTTTTAGAAGTGGATATCAATCGGAGCTAAGATTCGTGCAAATTTCATAATCATTCATGATCTTTTCCTTTTCAAGATGTGGTGAGCAGATAAAGTTGCATGCACAGACACGCACGCGCACACAGGGACATTTCAAAAAAATCTCGAACTCCTGGGGTCAAATTATACCGAAATATGTCAAACAAGTAGATTTGAAAGTTTAAGTTATTACAAATTTCCCTCTATGAGGAAGCAATTCATTTCCTCGATTGAAAATTTAATAACTTGGTTTGAAAATTCACGAATTTTGCTAAAAATTCATCTTTTTGGTAGAAAATCAATCTTCTTGGTTAAAAAAGAACCTTTTTGGTTGAAAATTCAACTATTCACCCAAATATTACAATATTTTGTTAAAAATTTATTTCGTAGTTGTTGAAGATTGCAATCTTTTATTCAAAACTAATTTTGTAATTGTTAAAGATTACAATCTTTTGCTGAAAATTAATGTTGTAGTTGTTGAAGATTCATAATTTTAGTTAAAATTTTATCTATTTTGTTAAAAATTAGTTTTTTTTGGTTAAAATTAATTTTTCTAACTGAAAATGTAACTATTCCATTTTTTGTTGAAAATCAATATTTTTGGTTGAAAAGTAAGCTATTAGGTGAAAAATTAAATTATTCTTTGTTGAAAATTCAACTATTTGGTAGGAAATTGATGTATTTTGTTGAAAATTCGTCTTTTTTGGTAGAACATTAATCTTTTTAGTGTGAAATTAATTTTTTTGGTTAAAAATTCAATAACTTGTTGAAAAATGAAAACATTTGTTTAAACTAGCTGTGCATTCCATCTCGAGTGTTTCCAATTTATTTTTATTTATATTTGTATAGTGCTCATTTCACGAGCACTATGCTTCCCGTTAGCAAATGTATTTGCTTCCCTTATAGAGGATGCATTATTGATTTTTTAAATGATAAACAAAATTAAGTTTTTGTTTTGATCAATTTAAAAATAGAAAAGTACAAAAAATACAAAATTACAAAATAATACAAAAAATTTTTCAATTCAAAGACAAATCAGGCAGGTCAAATTTTGTATTTTAAATGGTAATTTTTCGAGCTGAAAAAGGGAAGGGGGAAGTTCTGTCACCCTATCCCTTTTCCAGCTTTATGATTAAAAAAAGAAATTGTCAGTATTACTTTATTTGAAAATTTATGGTCAAAAAGTCTTTTTGTGCATGCATCAGTTTAGAATTATGTTGATGAAAAAAGTTTTTCTGTTTAAAACAGATCTTTCAAATATTACGAATGAGCATAACTTCCTTACTCTTCGAAAAAGTGTATCAATATTACAGGTCAATCGGTTCGTCTCGAACCAAAGAATCTTTTATATTCTTGCATAAATTTGGAATCATCGCAAAGAACAAAGTTTTACTTCAAAAAACCGTATTTTCATATATTATTTATTACCATATCTTTCTTACTCTTCAATGAAATGTATTAATATTATAGGTCAATCGATTCTTCTTAAATCAACACATCTTTGTTATTCTTACAATAATAATCGATTTTCAATATAATATAAATGACCATAACTTCCTTGCTCTTCAATAAAATGTACTAATATTATAGGTCAATCGATTTGTCTCGAACAAAGTAATATTTTTATCCTTGCATCAATTTTAAATTATGTTAAAGAAAAAAGTTTTACTAAAAAAAAACCGTATTTTCAAATATTATACATCACCATAGCTTTCTTATTCTTGAATAAAATGCATCAATATTACAGGTCAATCGATTCGTCTCGAATCAACACATCTTTTGTATTCTCACATCAACTTTAAATTATGAGGATGAGAAAATTTTTACTATAAAAATCGATTTTCAATATAATATAAATAGCGATAACTATTTCAGTTTTCAATAAAATGTATTAATATTATAGGTCAATCGATTCATCTTGAACCAAAAAATCTTTCATATTTTTGCATCAATTTTGAATTATGTTAATTAAAAAAAGTTTTACCATAAAAAACCGCTTTCTAAAATATTGTAAAGTGCTAGAAAAAAAATGCAACCATTTTTTTTAGAAATCCTTTGGTCAGTATCAAAATATAAGCGGTAAAAATAAGCCCTCCAAATTTTATCAATTATTCTGCAAGTTTTTTCAAGTTATCGTGTTCACAAGAAATTGTAACATCCCCACACACATTCACACACACCCACACACACACACACACACACACACACACATCCGGAAAATAGCTTAGAACATTGTATTAGACTTTTTTAAATTCAGGAACGTTTAATTGAACAAATTAAATTTTTTTCGAAAATGTTACCATTACAAAGCTTCCTCTATGAGGAAGTAAAATATAACTATTTGGTTGAAAATTCATATTTTTGTTAAAAATTTAACTATTGATTAAAAGATGTACCACTTGGTGAACAATTCAATCTTTTTACGTAGAAAATTAATCTGGTTTGTCAAAAATTCATCTTTTTCTTTGAGGATTTAACTATTTTCTTAGAAATTCATCTTTTTTGATTGAATTCAATTAGTTAAACATTCGATCTTCTCTTTGTTGAAAATTAATTTTTTTAATGGAAAACTAATTCCTGCATTTTTAGTTGAAAATATAAGTATTTAGTAGAAAAGTCATCTTTCTTGACTGAAAACTAATGCTAATTGACAATTCATCTTTTTTAGTGTAAAAGTAAACTGCAAATAATAAATATTCGAGCGCGAAACTCGAGGTAACCAATTATTAATCGCAAAGTGCGAGATCCCACAAATGCGCGTCCTAGGTGCGCTCAAACTTGCAAGCGAAGCGAGCCGCGCGCAGTGAGAAGGTGAGCGCGTTTTGGATTAAAAATTCGACCATTTGGTTAAAAATGCATCTTCGTAGGTTCACAATTCATCTATGTGGATAAAAATTTAGCTATTTTGTTAAAAATATAATTGATTTGTTGAAAATTTAAATATTTGGTTAAATTGATCTTTTTTGGTTGAAAATTCAACTGTTTTATAGAAAACTCATCCTTTTAGATTAAAAATTCATTTTTCAGTACTGAAAGATACAAAAGTTCCTTTTAAATTGAAAATTCATCTTTCAGTACTAAAAGATGAATTTTTAATCCAAAAGGATAAGTTTTCTATAAAACAGTTAAATTTTCGACCAAAAAAGACGAATTTAACCATATATTTAAATTTTCAACAAATCAATTATATTTTTAACAAAATAGCTAAATTTGTATCCACATGTCATGTCAGTCGGTCATGTTGTCATGTTGCAAAGGAAGAGGGAACTCATAAAAATGCTATCCAGCGGAGATGGATGACGACAAATTATCTTGGATTAGCCTAGATTACCTCTATATACAGAATGACTTTGGATTATCTAAGAATACACCAGATTGTATAGGATTACTCTGGATCACATAAAATTATGCTGCACTGAAAAAAATGTTTGTTTGAATCTAGCAAATTCTTTCTTTGATATAGGGTCAAACAAATGTTTGTTTGATTCAAAGAAATTAGTTGTTTGCTCTTATTTATTTAGTTCGAAAAAATTTTTGGTTAGTTTAAATAAGGTATAGTTCTTATTTAAATTGAATATATATTTTTAAAATTAATTATAGATTTTTTTCAAGTAAAATAAATCTTTTTTCACACCTAACCTCAAAATTGAGCATTCTTTATATATAAAAATAAGTTATAAGCTTGATAATATGTTTTTTGGTAATTATAATAATTGTTTTATATGTAAAAGCAAAAATACGTACTCGATCCGAATGTTTAATTCTGGTTGATTTCTAATCGTGCTTCTCATTTCTAAATTCAAAAATCCTAAATTAGGGTAAATAGAAATGAATTAGAGTTCGACATTTGAATTGAATATATATAAGTGTTCCTGCTTTTATGTATAAAGTGAGAATTACAATTTATAAATATCAGTATCGATTTACTAAATAATCTTCATGAAGAAAGAAGGTTAAAATTAAAAAAGACCTGCGAAGGCTTCAATTATATCCAAGGTAAAGCCACAAGATTGAAGTAGCTCTAAGCATTGCGTACATTTTTTAATTAATTGGAAGTTTCCCAGTAAATTAGAACCGTTAAAATCACACCACACAGAAAAAAGACTAATGTCATGAAATCAACTAAAGAATCAGTCAATTTAGATTTTAGGTTAGTACTGCAGGGAACCCTGCCAGTAGCACCTTAGCACACCTAGTGTCATTTTGTAGCACTGCTTTGCATTGTATTTCTTGTTTAAATCAAATAAATATTTTTGTCAATTAAAATAGACAGATTTCAAACAAATGCATTTTTTAATATAAGTTGATTTTTTGTTTAAATCAAGAAATTTGACTAAACAGATTATTTGTTTTTATCAATAAGGCAAATATTTTCCATTTCATAAAATTAAATAAACCTTTTTATAATTAAAGCCAAAAATTTGTTTCATTCAATGATATGATTTTAAACAAATTTTTTTGTTTGATTTAAACAAACATTTTTCTGAGTGTGGCAAATTCCTCCATCTAAACTAGACTCACGCGAGTTTGCAACCAAAAAGGATGGCTTTTTAAAATATTGTTAAAATTTTAACAAAATAGATGATTTTGTAACCAAATAGTTTAATTTTCAACTAAAACCATGAGTTTCAAATTGAAGAGACTAATTTTTTTTACCAAAAATGACGAACTTTTAATTAAATAAATGAATTTTCAACCAGGTAGTTGAATTTTTAACTAAATAAGATCAATTTGATCCAAATAGTTGAATTTCTAACTAAAAATGTCAATATTGACCACAAATGTAGTAGTTGCATTCTCAGTTGAAACAAAAATAATTTTTAACAAAAAATGTTATAATTATAGGTGGATTACCCTTATTTATAACTGAATTACATGGATTACCTGAAGCACTCTGAATTACAGTCAAAACTGACTAGTTGGCTGGTTTTGGAACTAACGGGGGCAACTAGAGAGGTCCACCGAACGTGAACAGTTAGGGGGCGTAAAAACTATTTCACTTGGATTTTTCTGCGTAGTGAAAAAAAAAGTAAAAATACTTTTTTATGAAACGGAAAAAAGGGTAAACTAAATATTAAAAAAAATGGGAAGAAAGTTTGCTGTTACACGTTACAATAAAGGTTTTTTTTTGGTTACGTACCTAAAACTTTTGCAGACCGTTCAACATCTCGTTTGAAATAAGAGCCATCTCTTGTATAATCGGTCCGGATACTGAATCACCTCTAATGATTGCTTGCTTAAACCATTCGAAGACAGCAGTTTTCAAAAGCACATCACTATTTTTCAAGAAAACACCATGCAAAACACTTGCCAGCACTTCACAGTTTGAAATTGCAGAACGTCGTAGATGGAAGATAGGTTAGGTACAAAGGCGTATCTACGGGAGGGGGGGGGGTTTTGGGTACAGACCCCCCCTCCCTAGAAAAATCAAAGTTCTAAATTGTAATGGTTTTTGAATTTTTAATTTCACTCTCCTATCTTACGTGAATTTATATATGACATCCCACACCAAACCAAACTAAAATGTATATATGTATGTATGTATGTATGTGTGTATGTATTATGTATGTATATATATATATACATGTTCGGTTCGGTTCGGTTCCTTGGAATCGAACCGAAAGGGCCATGACAAAGCCACCGAACACGTCATCGGGTTGCGGACAGAGGGTTCCTGTACCAAGGGTTTCCGCTGAATATGGTTGCAATAATTAATAAGTAGTCGCGGATAATTTTCAAGGGATAATCCCGAAGGAATAACCCCTAAGCGGAGGTGCAACAACCGTGCCGAAATCTGAATGGCACCTGGGGTGAGGTGTCTTAAGCGGTGACTCTGGAATACTGGGCGACCTTTCAGAGTATGCAGCCTTATCCTTGTATGCGGGGCTCTACGAGGACGGATTAATCCTTTTCCTAGCTGCTTGTGGGAACAAGAATAACACCACTAAACCACCAAAAAGTTGTCGAT
>JAUELO010000279.1:1910329-1920704 GCA_032357855.1 Amphibolips quercusostensackenii | reverse complement strand
ATGAAGCTGGAAAAGAGGCCATTAGTACCGAAATTTCAGTAAGATTAGCGAAATTCTTCGGTACCTGTAGACACTTCTGTTAAAATACACTAAAATGTTTCAAATACTTTGAATTCCCTTGCAATTCTTTTAATACCTTGAAAATGTCTTAAAATCTTTTAAAATATCATAAAATATTCCAAATCCTCTGAAATCCTTTATAATTATCAAAGTAAATGAAAAAATTCGTTGGAATCTTTTAAAATACCCTAAAATATTTTAATCCCCGTAAAAAATTTCAGTGGCTTGTAAAAGATTTTAATTTTTTTTAAATTCCAAGGAATATTTAAGAGCTTTAAAAAGTTTTAAGAAATTTTAAAAGACATAAAAGCCCTTAAAAATTCCTTTGAATTTCTAAACAATAAATTTAAATGAATTGCGAAAAATATCAAATTTTTAACAAAGGAGTTTAATTTTAACAAAGCAGTTGAATTTTGATCAAAAAAATATAATTTCTCAACGAAAAATAGCATATTTGATATTTAAACCAAAAAGGAATAATATTTTGAATTAAAAATAATATTATGCAAGCAAAAGAGACAAACTTGCAACAAATAGTTTAATTCTAAACCAAAACAGATCAATTTTTTACCGAAAGACGAATTTTCAACAAAGGATTTGAATTTTCAACCAAATAGTTGAATTTTCTACCCGAAAAGGTAAATTTTCAATAAAACAGTTAAATCTTCAACCAAAGAGAAAAATTTTCAACGAAAATAATTTTTAGCTGAAAAAGATTAATTCTTAACTAAAAATGAAATTAATGGCTTTTACCACAATAAGAAAAGTTATATTTTCATTAAAAAAAAAAGAATTTAAAAAAATATATTCGACTGAAATTAAAATGTACAACTTTCTAGGACTAAAAGGGGAAATGACTTAGAAAATGTTAAATTGCAAGTTTGTGTAAAAAATTCTAATGTTCGTATATTAGACTCAATATTAGACTATAGATCTTTATGGCGCTGAAAATGATTTTTTACCCGTAAAAAGTGTTTCTTTAGATTTAAATAGTTCAAGTAGACGGTCTTGACTTGGATGTGACATAACAACTGACACTCGACAGTTGCTACTTATGAAAATTTATGACTGGTAATTGCTGTGTAATTGCAGTGCAATTAATCTTGAGGATCGGATCATTCTAGTGTGCAATTTGCTGAAGAAATAAAACTTTGAAATCTGTATAAAAGCGTTGCATATCATTTTAACAAACTTGGGAATCAAATTGATCAACTTTCATTTACCGTGTATAAGATTGATTGTCAAAAAGTTGTGGGAAGACGATTTTTTGTAATGGGACTTCTAAAAAGCAACTAAATAATTTTTTTGAATGTTTTACACCAAAAGTTGAACAAAAATACCAATTTCAGAGGTCAAAAATTATGGTTGTAGTGTATAGATAAATTTTAAAATGAAAATGACGTTTATCTGCGTTTTCTGTGAATTCATACAAGCGAATTGATGTAAATTTGAAGCTGTTTCATTTCCATAAAACGCATTGAAAGACTTTTAGAGACCTTTAAAAAGTGTAGCAATATATTAAACTAAATTAAAAATTAATAATAATTTATTAAATATTATTTATTTAAAATTTTGATTTCAAGCTGAATACTTTTCCTTTAAATATAAAGCCATGTTTAAAAGCACATTTAAAAAAAATGATTATTGATAACTTTCAATAAACACTCCTTTTTTTGATGAATTTGAACTTCAATTTCGATTAGATTTGACAATCTGAATGATACGCCTGGAGCTGATGCACTCAACTCCCGATATCAGACCCTTCCCCCTGGCTTACAATATTTCTAGAACTGATGGCCTCCGCGGTTTCGTGATAAGAGAAGCCTCGGTGTGGAAAAAAGGATGTGCTCATTCAAGCGTGACAAACAGCTCGAAAGCGGCAATCTCAGCACATTATTTGCATTAGGTTGCGTCATGCGGCTAAATCAATCAGAAATGGTTCATGTGGCTCTGCCTGTTTGTGTTTGGCTTACTTTGATTTAGGATAAAGGTCAAGGCAAGCCATACACAAAACCGATCTTATATCAGCAGTTAAGTATATCTGAATATACATAGAAGAACACACAACCTATAAAAGTGTTATCGCAGTGTTCCCGAGTGGAATATCAAATTTCAAAATTATTAAGAAAACATTTTAAAGGAACGTAAAAATCTTTAAAAGTACTGGAAAATATTTGTTTGCGCGCTCGATTTTGCTCTACTTTCAATTTTCTTCTTATTTTATTGTCAATTATTACGAAAGTGTGACTAAACTTGGTAACTTAAAAACCATACAACGCATATTTTTCAACCTTTTATTAACTTACGAACAATTAAAATTCTCGTCCTTTTGTTCAAACTTACACAGGAATAAAATTAAATACTTTATTTTATTTTTTAGAAGTGAGTATTTCGAGTTATATCTTAAAATATGAATGTTACCAAGTGAAAACAAAACTTAGGGTATCGACTTTTAAACATAATTAATTACCTTAAGAACTAAAATATTGGTCTCTATCTATAATAGGTTCCTAAACTTAACACAATTGATTAGTATAAGCATTCAATTTTAAACTAATTTTGTCTGAAAGTTAATTCTTTTTGGTTCAAAAGTCTACTTTTATATTTTTTGACGAAAATTCATCTTTTTCGTTAAAAATTTAACTATTTTGTTGAAAATTTAATTATATGTATAAACATATCAGTAATTTGTAAGGAAGTCGTATTTTTCAGTTGAAAATTCAACTATTCTGTTGAAAACTCGTATTCGCATATTGAAAATTCAAGAATTTGGTTGAAATTGTTTTCTCTATTGACTGTAAAATCTTTTTTGGTTAAAAATTTAAATTATTTGATAAAAAGTTGTCTTTTCCGTTTGATAAATTCATTTTTTTTTAGTAGAAAATTATTCTGCATTGGTCGGGGGTTCAACTATTTTGGTACAAATTCGTTTATTTTGTTTGAATTAATTTGTCATTGATTTGAAAAAAAAGTATTTTTTGGCTGGAATTACAAATATTACATTTTTCGTTGAGAATTCATTTTTTATTGTTGTAATTGAACTACTTTGTTGAAAATTAATTTTTTAATTTTCTTTAAAAATTCATTATTTTAGTTAAAAATACATCTTTTTGATTGAATAGTTTACTATTTTGTTATTTACATTTTTTTTAAATTAATTTTTCAAACTGAAGATGCAACTATTCTTCTTGATTTAAAAGTTCTCTATTATATTTTTGTTTGAAAATTCATTTTTTTCTTTGGTTAAAATCATTCTAGTTGAAAATTCCTCTCTATGTTTGAAAATCCAACTACATTCTTTTGGTTGAAACTTAATGCTTTTTGGTTTAAAAACCTACTATTATATTTTTTGATGGTAAATTTTTTTTGTTTTGTCAAGAATGTTAGCGTTTGTATGAAAGTTTTAATATTTGTATAAAAAAATTAATTAGTTTGCTAGAAAGTCATTCGTATTTGTGAAAAATTCATCTGTTTGATTAAAGATTCATCTGATTGGTTGAATATTTAACTATTTTTTGGAAATTTTTTTTCAAAAACATTTTTTTTTTAGAAAACAATTTTTTTTAGTTGAAATTTGAACTATTCCAGTTGAAGATTCATCGTTTTAAATAAAAACTATTGAGATGAAAATCAAACTACTTTTGGTTCAAAGTTCATTATTTTTGGTTGATAAGTTCACTATTATATTTCTGGTTTAGAATGTACCTTTTCTGGTTGCAAAAATTCTCTCATCATCATTATTTCGCTACTTAAAATCATTTCAGTTGAAAATATGTCTCTGGGATTGAAAGTTAATTCTTTTTGGCTTAAAAGTCTGCTATTGTATTTTTAGATGAGAACTCATATTTTTGGTTAACAATTTTAATATTTGGTTGAAACTTGTATAATTTATATAAATATTTAATTAGCTTATTAGAAAGTCATTCTTTTTGGTAAAAAATTCAACTGTTTTCTTGAAAACTCATCTTTTTGGCTAGAAAAATTCAACTCCTATGTTGAAAATTCATATTTCCCTCTTAAAGATTCAACAATTTGGCTCAATTTTTTTCTCTCTGAATGAAACATTTTTCTTGGTTGAAAAATCAACATTTTTTATGAATATTCGTCTTTTTGGTTTGACAAGTTTTTGTTGAGAACTCATCTTTTTTGTTTGAAAATTCAACTACTGGTTGAATATTTTACTATTTTGTTAATCATTTTTCTTAAATTAAATATTAACCGAAAATTGGTCCATTTCTTATTTGGTAGAGAACTTATCTTTTATGATTGAAAATATTTTTTTTTACGAAAATTCAACTATTTCGTTGAAAATTCGTCTTTTTAGATAGAAAAATAATATTCGTGGTAGAAAATAAATTTTTTTGGTTGAAGATTCATAATTTTAGTTTAAAATTCATCTCTTTGGTTAAAATTTAAGCTACATTTGAATTTATAATTTTTCAACTTAATAAAATAGAATGTCTAAACTTTTCTAAAAAGCACATCAATTTTATCCTAGTTATATTTAAAAAAAATGGATACAATTATGAAAGTTGCTAAAGCGACCAGGACTTACATTTTTAAGTTTTTTGTCAACGCCCCATAACAGTTTAATTTTTATTTAACTTCTCTGTAGAGATGCTAATATCAATAATTAATTGAGGACTTGAACCAAGTCCTCAAATAAGTAGCACGCAGCTTTCAGTAAGGTGTACATTTTTAATGGAAGAAGCGATGATAATTTGATTGGTTGTTTGCAATGGTAACACATAAATCGACCCCGTCGACCTTATCTCGGACATTAGCGGTTTGAATGTCGGTAATAATTTTTTGAAGTGTTTGCGGTTACGCGTGTCAGGCATTTCCTTTTCCTCGAATTGACCACATCCTCTGCACAATGTTGAAAAACGCCAACAGCTGACGATGCACATAAAAAATCTATCATTTAAACGGACATGACTATTAAAGAGCTATTTACCCTTTTTTCTCCTGTTTCTATATATGTAATGTGTATCTCATTTGTAGCCAGCACAGGCAGGATGTCAGGTGGTCTTTTCAAATTTCAATGCATCTACGCTTTCCACAATCAATTCTAGATTCTCTTTTACTCCGCATCTTCAATGCTGTTAAAATCTTTAATAAAATTCAGCCTTCAGATCCACATACTATTATCTTCTATTATAATATATAATTTTATTTGAATGTCTTTTTTATTTTGTAGACTTCTCAGACCTTTAATTGTCTTCTTTCGTAAGCACTTTTATATCCGAATCTGTACTGAAGAAAATTTAATTACTAAGGGCTTTAACTTTACTATATAAATTCTGTGAGTTCAGGATGAATATCTCAACCGAAGAAAAACATTCCCGGTTCAAAAAAATTCGTCACAACTAATAAAATAAAAAAATTTAAGCTCTTTAAACTGGAAATGTTTTTGTTTAAAGTAATCGAAGCTGAACTGCAAATTGAAGCACTCAAAGCGAGAATTTTTTTAATCTTAAGCTTGTACAATCCAAGCTTTACAAAATTTTAATTTAAACTCTTAATGATGTACATGTATTAAATGCTTACCACTCTTCAATTAAACAATTTTAAATTAAATGGCATTAAACTGCAAATTTTTAATTTTCAACTTTTACAATTAAAACAGTTCAAATATTTCTGGTTCAAAACTATAAATTCACGCTATCTCTTTCAATGCTCTATAGCGTAGCAAAAATATTTTCGGTGAGCCTAGAGACTTCGTAATAAAAATGTTAAAAATAGGATATGATCTTCTTCCAATTCAGTACAAAATTAAAAATAAAAAGTTCCGCCCTTTCATCTGAATGTTGAAAATACTAAATTTGCCCCCCGTCCAATAAAAAAAAAACGTTAAAAGAAAAGATTACCCTTTTCCAACTCAGAAAAAAAATATGCAACAAATAATTTTGTTTTTTCAAAAATCCAACTAAATAAAAATGTTTTACGAAATTGTCCTCTTCCAAATTCTGAAAAAATGTTCAAAAAAATGCTGTTCTCAAACTCAATAAAATTTTGAAAAGAAAAAATGGTCTCTTCCAAGTCAGAAGAAATTTTTTCGTCTTATCCAACTCTATATAAATCTTGACAATAAAAAAGTGTTCCTCTTTTAATTAAAAAAAAAAGAAAACAAAAATGTTTTTTCTTCCAAATCAATAAAAATGTTTTAAAACAAATTTCCCTGTTTCAATTCAGATTTTTTTGAATTTTTCTCTTGAACTCAATAAAAACAAAATTTCCTCCCTTCCAACTCAATAAAGACGTTTTTTAAAAAATGTCCCTCTTTTAATTCAAAAAAAAATTTCAACCAAAAGTTTCTGCTTTCCAACTTAATACGAATCCTAAAAATGTAAAATGTACCTCTTTTAATTCAACAAAAATTATAAGCTAAAATTTCCTGACTTCCCAATTAATACAAATGTTGAAAATATCAAGTTTGCCGAGATAAAATAATTTTTTCTAAATTTTCAAAGTCCCGGAAAAATAAGATATAATACTATAATTGATAATACATGCTCAATATACTCTATATATATATTCAGGAATTGAAAAATTCGTCAATTTACTATTTTCGGGAATTTGAATTTTCGGCAATTGATTATTTTCGTGAAATTGAAAATTCGGCAAGATTTCATCCCCATTTTCCCGCCTTAAACTCCATACAAATGCAAAAAAAAAATTCCTCTTCTAATTAGCAAACAAACTAAATACTGTAAAATATTGCCAAATATTTAAAAAATGTTTTTTTCTTAATTTAAAAATTTCAAATTAATTGATATTGAAATGTAATATTTTAGATCAAAACAATACTTGAATAAAATTTGAAATTGAATAAAAACAGTTAGTTATGAATCCATTAATTTGAAATGATTTGAAAATTAAAAATAACTTTGGAATATTAACAATTCAATTCTCAACGATAAAATCAAAAAATAGTTCAGTTTTAAAAATAATTAATTAATTTATATTTACAGTTGATCATTTTAAAATGTTTTTTATACAAAATTTTCAAATTCAAACGTTTATAATTTTTAATTGTTCAAGTCTTTGAACCTGAATTTAAACATTCTTTTAATTTAAAATGGACACTTTGAAATAAAGGCCTAAACAGGATGTTTTTCTTGTAAAAAAATAACTAAAAATTAAACTGAATGACTCCAGAATTAAAAGACTTAACAATATTGAACTTTATATTCAAAAAAAAAGTTGAAATCGAACTTATTTTAAATTTCATTATATCATGCGACAAGAAATATGTTATGCTTTAAGTGATTGGGTAGCTTTTTTATCTAAAAATTTGTAAAATTTCCAGTCAAAATATAAATCTACTGTCATTTCCCGGTTTTCCCGGCTTTCCGATCTAGTGACCAAACTAAAATAATATATAAATAATGTGTATACAGAGAAAAAAATATAATAGAAAAATAAAAGAAGTAAATTAAGAAAATCACTTTTTTAAATTTTCTTTTTAGTAAACAATGCAAATAAAATTATTTGTTTTTTTCTGGGGCAAGGACCTTCTAAACTAAACTGACCACAGGAACATCCTAACGAATGAATTATCTGCTCCAATCCGAGGCGCGTGCAAAATCCACCCCACATTAAATATGTAGGTACAGTGATGCAGATAAGAAACACCTGTACGTACCGGCACTCTACCGGTCTCTGTGCCATCCGTTCCGTGGTGAAAAAAGAAAACATCTGCGAAAAAGGGAAGATGAAAAATAAATGAGAAAGAAAGAAGGAATGAGAAGAAGACAAACGAGCAGGTTTAGAGTGTACGAGGATCTTCAGTTTATTTATGTACTCAACACTTTCGTTCCCTCGGGATTCGAAAGTGATTTAATTTTTCAGGGGATATGTATTCGACAATCCTTAAAAATAGTGAGATCAATTCTTTAGATCTCATCTTCCACTTATTAAGATGATTGTCATATTATAAGCCAAAAATCACGACTGAAAAAAAATCACGCGATTTAATGATTTTTTATCAATCGTTTATTACTAGGAGAGCTTTTTAGAGGTTTCTGTGAGGTTTCTCGACACCAAAATTTTTTATAAGATTAAAAAAAAAAGTATTTTAGGGATAAAAATTATCAACAATTACAAACTACGGTGTCTTTTGGTTGTTTTGGTCATTTTCAATAGGGGGTGGTTTTTAATCGGTTTGCGGAATGTGTTACACCCACTATTATTCGGAGGATTATTAGAAAGATTTTTTGAGGATATATATTCAAAAAAGTACAAACCTTAACCTTTAAGTATGAACGTGATTTCATTTTTGCACTAACATGGACCTGAGGCCTCACAGACCGCTGTATACATTTATATATGATTTTATAAGTAAAGAAGCTTTTATCTATATTATACAAGTATATAAATGGAAATTGAATCAAGTAAAAAATAATTTAATTTCATCAACTTTTATCAATAATAATCTTTTACACCAGACGTCGGAGGGACCCGCATATCAGGTCTTGGAGACCGCACGTTCATACGTCCATACTAATTTGTCACTTCTTGCTAAAATGAGAGATAATCAGGACGTAAAATTTTTCTGGAACCACCGCGTTTCGTACTCTGGGGTTCTCGCATTAAACTCTTATCACTTTTTTGTGGACATCTTGCGTTTCAAATACCTTAAAGCAAATTAAAACAGACCTATAAATTTGTGACGCTATCGTGGACGTGCGGTCTTATGAATCGCCTATAAGCTTTCAATTGATATTACTCACGAGTTACACGCAGGACCACATATTTACTAATTTTTAATGAATATTTTATCACTAGAGGTGGTTTTCAGATGTTTTCATAGGGTGTTCACTGCGATGTCTTTATGTTGTTTTTTTAGTCATTTTTAATAGAGGGAAGTTTTTAAGGGGTTTACGGAATTCGTTACACCCACTATTACTCGGGGGATTAATAAAGAGATTTTTTCAAGGCTTAAAATTAGGGCTTTACAAACTTCAAGCTTGTTCTGGCGACTTGCTGAATTGGGATTGTCCGTATATTACGTAACACTTTTAGGGAAAAGGGAGGCTTTAAGAAGAGCAGGTCCTGCTACGATGGTGACATAAAAAATGTAGATATCATTCTTGGCCACTACAAAAGGTTTGCCAGTTTTTAAAGTTTGTAAAATAAAAATTTGTTACTATGGGTTTAAAAAGTATTGCGAATTTGTTATTGTAGAGTTTTCGATCAAAAATAACTATATAAAATCATATTTAAGAAAAATTTTTTTTGATAAAATTAGCATTTTTTGAAATACAAGCAAAAATAATTTTTTTCTATTTGGTTAATGGGACACTTATTTACAAATTTTTTAAAAAGTATTAATTATAAAATTACTTTTATTTGAATAGAAAAATACTACTATTTTTTATGTGAAAAAAATTTGTTGATTTAGTTCTAAGACCACTTCAAAATAATCAAGAAATTCAAAATTAGGATTATTATAATGGTAATTTTTTGTTTATTTAGGAAAGTAAAGGCACGTTTGTGTGAAGGACACGAGAAAAGATATGTGAAAGACAATTTTTTCAATTTAAAATAAGTGTTCTATTCACGAAATCCAAAAAAATTTAATATTTTTATTAGTATTTAAAAAATGTATAACTAAATCAAAAATGAGTTTTTCTAAAATATGATTATATATTATTATTGTCGTGGAAAACTGTATACATAAAAAATTGTCAATAATTTTTGCATGCATAGAAATTATTATTTAATTTTTCGAAATAAAAAATTTTTCACGTTTGACTCCTCCTTGATGGCTAAAAGTGATATCCAAAAAAAAAATAGAGAACAAAAAACACGCGTGTTCCTAGTAGAATACTATAACTTACGTGGAATTTTTTTTCTTAGTAAAGTAAAAACGTTGTATTTATAATAAAAAAAATCAGGTCACTAAAAGTTACGCAACAATAGGGGGAGGAAGGTCCAAACACCGTCTAAAACAGCGTTACGTAATATATACACGACCCCTTTTTCATGAATCGTTTAATACTAGGTGTGGTTTTTAGAGGTTTTTTCGGGGTTTTTTATCACCTAAATTTTCCGGGGTGGAGGGGATTATTATGGATAATTTTTCAGGAAAAGAAATACACACTATTGTATCTTTTGTTTTTAGTCATTTTCAAAAGAGGGTGATTTTTAAAGGTTGTGCGCAATTTCTTACCCCCACTATTATTTTGGGGATTATTGAAGAGATTTTTTTTAGGATATCAAATCAGGAAAAGTTTACAAACTTTAAGCTTCTTCCGGTTATTCACTAATTTTTTATAAATCGTTTATCACTATGTGTGGGTATCAGAGG
>JAUELO010000279.1:1861460-1875362 GCA_032357855.1 Amphibolips quercusostensackenii | reverse complement strand
ATGCTTCGACCTCCTCCGGATTGGGCGGGTGGTCGACAGTAACTAGAGGATCATGGAAGAGTCGAGATGGGTCAGAGAAAAACTGTTCATTTTCTATGACCCACCTCTCTCTCCGCTCTAAACTTTTCCTAGCCTCAGATAGTATTCGTATTCTGTCAACAATATGCTGCCTTATGGTCAGCAGCTTTAACTTGTTGAGTGTGTGATGACGGACCCGCAATTCGCGCGCGAACTGTCGAACCTTTCCAGTAAAATTCCTGCCAGATGTTATATAGTCAATCACACACTGAATGCGGGACGCGTACTGCTTTGCCCAGCCTATTTCTATGCTGAGTTGCTGTATTCGCATATATATAATAATGTATAAATACACTTATATAATTTTATTATATAAATATATATTCAAAAATCAATAAACCTCAGCAGTTGGAATATGTGAAAGTTACTGTTTTTAATTTTTTACACAAAAATCCCACAAATTTATATACAGGTACCTGAAAAAATTCATTATAATAGCTGTTCAGGTCAATATTTTGTGGTAAAAAAACTGAAGTAGTACTTAAGTTTTATCGCACAAAAAATTCAACAAAATAGTTTGAAATTTTTTCTGAGTTTGAATTTCCCGACAAAATTTTTCCGAAAAAGCATGCACGTTGATAACCATTAAAAGAAGTTTGTGAATTTTTCAAAGATTTTTTCTTAAGATAGAAATAGAGACAAAAATTAAAACGAAAATGGACGGCTCCCCCCCCTCCCCACTCATCTAATATGGCTGTTAACAGTACGAAATTTTAGGAAAAAATTTTTTTATTGTATGATTTTAAATGGCTCCTTCTTACTGCTTCTTCTTTCTCACTCCGACCCCTTGAGGAACAGGTCGGAGTATTTTTGGAGTTCACCTGTGTAGATAACCGAATACGCTATAAGTATGTCGAACTTTGGAAAAAAACAGAAAGAAGTCGATCAGTGTCATTTTTCTTCAAAAAGTCGCATTTTTGAACGAAAGTGGCATTTTTAAACAAAAGTTGAAAATGTAAACAAACACCCCGAGAGCCTAGAAAATATAAAATTTTAGTAAAGAATCCAATAAAGGTTTTAGTAAAGTAAAAAACAATTATTACTCTTAATTTATTAGAAATCAGAATTGTTTAAAAAATTAACCTAAAATTTGGATTCACTTTTAAAAAATTATTTTTTTATTTTATTAAATCACAAATTTTATATTAGACTTTGAAATTATTACAGTTTTGACTTGTTACTTATTTTTAAATATAAAAAAATTATTTTTGTAAATGTTGAGGGTCGAGAGAAGAAATAAGGCAAGGTTATAAGAAAAAACAATTGCTTTATTCAATATCTTCTCTATCGCTAATAAACATATTTTTTAAATCGATAAACTGTAGAATCCAACCATCGCTCACTCTTTCACTCTTGAAAAATAATCGCTTTTTGAGCTCTTGCTAACTAGAATAATTTACACCGGAAGTGCCGTCAGAATCCAAGAAAACTTACACAATTTTTTTTGGTGTACAATAATGAATATTGATAAAAACCAGATATACATTATAATTATAAATAATCGCAACGAAGCATTGACGTCTCTTTTTTCGCCGTCTCTTAACTACCTACTTAATTAAGTTACTTACGGGACTAATTACATTAATGGTATGATACAATTTTTTGGTGCCTACATACACACATTGGCTCGAGACCTCGAAGTTTTGCGAATTTTTCTTCGAGCGGTCATAATTGAATAAAATTGACAACCAAAAAAAAACTTAGAAAAAAATGTACATAATGTTATTATAAATTTTGCTCACTAAATAAGTTTATTGTATTCTAAATATTTTTAAATTTTAAGAAAAGTTTCTTAAAAATGATGATACAAGTTCCTAAATTTTTATTCTTTAACTTAATCATTTAAACTATTTTCGCTCGAACAAAAACTCGGGTCCTATCGATTGACTGAGCCACTTTAAAATTATCTTTGGTCCTCTAGCCGATATGAATCTTTGCCGGACAGTTGAAATTTAGCAATAAAAACCAACCCTGTCTTCCTTCACCCCTCTATATCCAATCTTATGGTTTCTAAATCGCAAACAAAATCGCGTGCAAAAAAAATACAGTGCATTTCTATAATATTTGCATCATTAAATCGGATGCTTTTTACTTTTTACAGGTGCTGGAAAACGTGAAATTGTCCATTTGGGTTTTTCATTATTAATATTTTAACATTTTGCTTCTGTACAGATTTTTTGGTTTTTAGAGGATGAATTTACACCCTATTTACAAAAAAGTTCATCTAATAATTTTTTTTTTTAATTTACACTTTCATTTTCAGTAATTTGCATAAATTTTTATTTTCACTAGTCACTACTTCAAGTACCGACCGCAGAAATAATATTTTTTTCCCTGTTCGACGTATAACAAACTCCTCTTTGGCACCAATAAAATATAAGAAATTGTTGAATGATAAATCGAATTTATAAGAAGGAGGATGCTTTCCCTCTCCTTGATTTTTTGGATGTATAGATTTGTTTGATGTACAGATTTTTTGAAGTTCCGATATATTTTTTTTTATTGTTCGATGGAACAATTTTTCGAGACGGACGGCTTTGGCTTCGACGGACTATGACATGTAATTAATACATGTACGTATGTACACGGTCGTGATTAACACAAGATAACGCCCATAAGCTCAAAGAAAAGTGCATGAATTTGATTTTTTTTCTTTAACCTCCGGTGCGTATAATATTTCCATTAATCAATCTTAGGTTCAAATGGAAAATAAAATCGATTAAAAGAAATTTTTCGATTTTTATTTCTTGCATTGCTGTCTACGTCTAATATAAATATAGTAACATACTTTATTAAATAGAATGATTCAGGTATGCGGTGACACCGAAAGGCACATGCAGACACTCTTTAATTATAATTGTATATCTATGGGGTACACGTGCGCAGTTTTTTAATATATAAAAAAATATATTTTTCAAATTATTATCAAGCTTGAATCAAGAATAAATTAATACCTTGAGACTGAAAATCACGCGATGGATTAAATTGCGCACGTGTACTGGTATCTATTGTATAAATATTTGCATAATGGACGGTTTAAGATTCTCCGACGGATCATTTTCGTTTGTTTCTTCTCCCCTTTCTAATTCTTATTTTATTTCCTGTCTCGTTATTAAGTATTATTATTACAACTGGCAGACCTTGGAAAATCAAATTCTATTTTTTTATTCCGATGTAAAAATTTAAGAACAGGCTAATTGTTTATTGAAAATTTAATTTAATTTTATGAAACTGCCTTGGAGATGAAATTAGATTAATAAAACTTTTTTAGGGCATCTGCTGAATAAAGGATTTGACGCGGAGTAGCGTAAAGATGAAATCTCTTTCAAATCATCGGTGCAATCATGGTTTGTCGAGCCAGGTGATCAATCATTGATGCGTTTTATTATAAAGAATGATCGATCGTAACACTTGCGTTAGAAAAAGACAGTTCTGAATTTTGCATGTGCACTTGATTCTCCAGCACTCGTGGTTTTTGGCATGTAATAATCGAATTAAAAATGCAAACGACAAGAAAGAAACTAAAAAATATTGCCAAGTCCCATGCACAAGTTCTTTAAAGAGTAGGACTCTTTTATTTATTTATTTTTTTCAATCCGTGGTCGTTTATAGGTAATTAAATTAAAAGTCGTACTCAAAGATATTAAGTAGCCATCAGATTGCTGCTTTAAGTAGCCATCAAACTTCTGCTTGTGACTACTTAAACTGTAAGGATACATTAATGACCACAAATATTATGTTATTTTGCATATTAAATTGTATACAGCTCTTAATAAAATTTTCAACTCACTGATTGAGCAATTTATTTCTCCCTTTTTATAAAAATAAAACGTGGCAGTATCTTAAACAGTTTTGATTTTTGATATTTCCTAGTCTGCTCAGTTCTTATGGGATTGAAAAAATCGGAGGTTTTATCTATTCAAAATATTTTTAAAAAAAAGAAGAAAATATGTATAATTTCAAATTATAATAAAACATAAAATTTTCATTTAGGATTAATTTTTTTATTATTGCCGATCGATGAGACGCCTGGCACTAGCCCATTTTTTAAATGGAATTATCGGGTGCCCAAACAACTAAAATGCACTCTGTGCAAATAAATAATATTATGAATTTGTGTGACCTAAGATCCTTAAATTTTGGTTTCACCTTTGAATTTTAAAATATACAATTTAAATCGAAATTCGATGTATGCTTAATTTCAACTACTGCCTGGTATTGGTATCATGTGATAAGAAGATGTGGGAGGTGTTGTGTGTCTAACAGAGGGCGGTACCTGAAGAGATCTATAATCGAGGGCCGGTGCAGCAGGATGCTGACCTTCACGATGCCTTCTAAGATCAACTTTTCGTTGGAAAGCCTTGTCACAAAGACCACACTGGAAGGGTTTGTAGCCAGTGTGTTTTCTCATGTGTGTTATCAAATTACTGCTTTGAGAAAAGGCCTTTCCACATACGACACACTTGTGTGGCTTCTCACCTGGAAACAAAAAAGAAAAGTACTTATTAAAATGAGATAAAATTTTTCGAAGAAGATGCTTTTTCTATTGCCGAAAATAATAGTAAAAGTAGTATAATAGGCGTCATGATGAAGGAAATTAAATTAAGTTAATTTGTGATAATACGAGTTGTATGTAGGATATGGAATATTGTCCGTCAAGGTTAGCCCAACGCAGCTGAATCAACTAATAAATCATTACGTGTGTGCATGGTTCTTCGTAAAACGCTTCCAATAGTCATCAGCAAATCCATAAATTTATTGTCTGGAACCACCTGACATCGATCGATGTTTCAGTTTCATTTTAAGGAAAGGACTGCACTTGTAAAGAATTTACAGTAATTTCCTCCAATATCGATTATTAGTGTTATAAATTATAAACACAGGGTGGCCACTCAATTTTTAAAAAAAATCTTGGCTATTTCTCAGATTTCCCGGCCAAAATGCTCTCAAAATAGGGGTAATAGGATAATTTTTAAAGCAAATAGTGGAATAATACGGTAATAAATTATTATAAGATTTCAAGGCAAAATATATTGATTTTTCAACAATGTAATGGTATTATCAACCGAATAAGATAAATTTTTCACAAAAGTATTGAATTTTCTAGCTAAAAGGAATAGTTTTCTCTCTGGAATAATTTATCCATGTAAAGGAAACCAGGATGCCTGTTTAACAAAAATTTGCGAAATAAATAAATTTAAATAAATCTACACTATATCCCCGCGTGGCATTTGCGATGATTTCATTCATCGTTTATTCGACATTGTCACTTGATATCTGTCTAATTAACATAATTACAATCTGTGCTAACAGACCCTCAGTTCGAAAGAAATTTCAAAACAATTTGCTGCATTGGTGTCATGTTTTCATATGAAAACGTCACAAATATTTTTATGGAAAAAAACTGTGAAGGTCTCACTTTCAATCAAATGTAAACAAACAAATTTATTTTAGGCTTGAGATAAGCAGATACTTTAATATCTGAGGAAACATTTGAACGAAAGTTTGGTGCAATTTTTCAGGGATATTTTACATGATTATTAAATTCAAATATTAATGATAAGCTAATGTTTGGCCGTCGATAATTAGAGTGACAGTCAAGGTTTTTCAATAGGTGTTTGTTGAGGGTGTCAGCGACCCAAGAAAATATCGATTCTCAGAACTCATTACCAACCCCTTGTAATGACTTAAATATTTACCGAAAGGTTTGCTAGCAGCCGATTTTAATGATAGACTCACAAGTAGACGCGATTCGTCGACTTTTAATTATGCAAGGCATGCTTAATGAATCGACAGGAATAATAAAACTATGCTTCTGTTAACGAGCAAATCGATGAATCAGAATTAAGTCTTAATCGGATTCTAGAATCCAAAAGCGATTTATCAACTCTAAAGGATTTAATCAAGACAATATTTAATTTATTTATTAATTAAAGTGACAGACCTACCAGATGGTTTCAAGTTCACATTTAAATATTAGGCAATTTTAAATGGTTCAATTTTTCAATCTTAAATTAAATATTAATGCTTTTAATAAGAAATTATTCAATTTTGGATCAGTTTTAAAACAAATTTAAAAACTAAAACTTCTTAAAATTACGCAAAACTTTATTTTAATTTTTGACTTGGGAAATAATTTTTATAATGAATAATAAAATATAATAATAAATATAATAAAATAATAATTTTTTCATATTATATTTCAATCCCTCTTTAAATCATTTTTAATATCTTCTAATAATAAAATAGTTGTGAATCCACTTGTGTCAACATTCAAGATAATTACACCAGTAAATTTTTCCTTGATGGAAACTTCCATATTAGCTTAAAAAAATTTAGTAGACGTGTTTCATGGCAAATTAAGAAAATGTATAAATGTTTCAAAGTCTTTTTTTTTGCATTGCTAAATTATATTATTGGCTTTGAATAAGGCAGAAGTCATCATTTAAAATTTTGGATTTCCACAATTATAATACATAATACATAATTATTCAATACTATTTGCCTTATTGTATATAAATTTTTAAAAGAATCAAAAATTTTAGAATTGAAAAGATAAAATATATTATGTGACTTATTGTCAAAGTTATTTCATACAGATTGATTTTTCAATAAAATAGGAGAATAATAAGGGAACTATATTTCTTTAAATAACATTAATGTAGGTACCATATTCCTAAGACGTCAAGTCAAAATGCATTGTATTTTCAACAAAACAGTGGAGTTTTCAACACAAAAAGAAAAATTTTCAACAACAGTGTTAAATTTATTAGCTAAAAGGTATAATGTTCTAAAAGAATTTGAGTTTTAAAGAGAAGATTAATTTTTAACAAAAAAGTTAATTTCCAACCATGAAAGATGAATTTTTACCCAAATAGATAAAGAAAAAAATTCAACCAAACAGATGCCTTTACAACTAAATGATTGAACTTTCAAACAAAAGAGATGAATTTCCAACAAGAAAGTTCAATTTTTAACCAAACAGTTTTATTTCCGACCATAAGGGATGAATTTTCAACCAAAAAATATGACACCTCTACCAAAAAATAAATTTTTAATCCAAAAGGGCAAACTTTCTATCAAAAAGGACAAATGTACAGCAAAACAGTTAAATTTTAAACCAAAGAAGGTTAATTTTTACCAAAATAGTTCAATCCTAACCTAAAACAGATAATTTTCAACCAAACAGTTGTATTTTTCAGCAAATAAATAAAATTTCTACTCAAAGAAATGAATTTTCAAACCAAAAACATGAATTTTTCACAAAGAAAGATTTTTCAATCAATAGAGAAAGAAGCATCAACCAAATTGCAAAAGTTTTAAACCAAAAAGGCAAATGTTCAACAAAACAGTTGAATTTTCAACCAAAAAAGATGCATTTCTAACAAAATAATTCATTTTTAACAAATAAATCAAACTTTCTACAAAATAGTTGATTTTTTTAACAAAAGAGATGAATTCTGAAACTAAAATACAATAGGAGACTTTTCAAATAAAAAGAATTACCTTTCAATCATGAAAAATGTATTTTGAACCAAAAAAGATGACTTTTTCACCAGAAGATGAATTTTCAATCCAAAGCACAGAATACAAAAAGGCGAATATTCAACAAAACAGTTTAATTTTTAATTTGAAAAATATGTCTTTTTAGCAAAATAGTGTATTTCTTCACAAAGCGATGCGATATTTATTGCAAAAGTAAAAACAAATCTGAAAGGTTCCCGGTGTAAAAAAACCCAGGCTATTTCCCGGCTTTTTGCCGATGGTCAAAATTCTAGGCTAATTCCTTGTTTTTCTTGTCAGTATCCACCCTAAATACTTCTTATAACATGAACTTATATAAAATTCTTTTTATTTTTAAGAAACAAACATTCGCAACTTTCCAATTTTAACTACTTTCATTTTTCTGGAAAATCTTCTAAATTTCTTTGATCTAGATACGTTTTCCCCTCAAGTGGGTTGATGAATAAAACTATGTTTAGTGATCTTAACTCTAAAAGTCTTAATCACTATTGTTTTCCATTGAAGAATGATAGTAAGTGCCCTGCTAGAAGAAAAACACATAACTTGATCTGCGAGGGGTTGGAGCACAATTCTGCGAACTTGAACGTAACCCTTCTTTTTCTTCTTATTGAACGCGAAGGAAAGTTATGGGGAGCACAAAGCGGTAGGAAATCAATTTGCAAAGACAATGCGTCTCCAATATATTTTCAATTATTTATAGTTCGACAGGGCAGTGACCGTCCACTGGAATACCGTGCTATGTATAACTCTTTTTCATTGCACCTTTCTTCCCGCTTTTTTTCCGGTAAATCATTCAAACCTGGGGTCATAGTTTCAAAGAAGAAACTTGATGAGGTGTAGTTGTTTGCATGAGAAATATCTTCACATTAATACCAGCATTATCTCGGTTTAGTCTTCTAGGCTTCCGACTCATTTGAGTAATTCAAAATAGTGTCAATAGTAGCATAAATTAAAGAAATTTAGCAAAATAGTGACATGCAATTTTTTAAATGTTAACTTGAGGGGATAAATATTTTTAAAGAAATATTTTAAATTATATTTATAAATAGTGAAAAAGCTTTGAAACCCTATTATTTCAATTTTATCTAATCAGCGAAGAAGTTCGAAAATGTGTGTAAAAGCAAAGTGAAAAAGTAGTTGCATTGGCGAAGAATTTCAGAAAATAGTAGCAGTAGTGTAATTTTTCAAAATCGTAGCAAAAATGGGTCAGTAATTACATTAGTCCGCGACCTGGTCTTATATGTAGGAAAACAAAACGAAACTAAGAATCTTGCTTGGCTGCAGGCCTTCTCCAACATAGAGTGAGCTCATAATTAAAATAATTCAACTTTATCAAAAAGTTACGGTTTACCTAACGTGGCCAGACCAGCAAAGCAGAATACTTTGGTTGCGATAAATCGAACCTGTTTTTCAACAACACGGGTCATCACTACGTCATTGCAATAAATAAGAAAGCTAATAATTGCAGTAACCTAGAAACGTAATTGCACGTATTTGTTCGCGGTAGAATCGGCCAGTTTTCGCATTTAGGGATAAATCGTCTTATCTTTGAAGTAAAAGACAAACAAAGCTGATAACCGATATCCAACCTCTTAAGTGTCGCTGTTTAACGGCAAGTGTATTTTTCAGGGTTAAACTATTATAACTTACATAATTATACCAGAACAATTTTCTTCTATTTATTCGTCACGATAAATAGTTTAAAGTTTTTTAGGGATCTTTCATTCTTAGTGAGAAATGATAAATTATATTCACTTGGCTGCCACAGACTATTATACTTAAAAAAAGTGAAAAATGAGAATAATTTCAGTTGAAAAGGGACTGAAAGCGGCCATCCTTTCCACACATAAAGAGGTACGTAATGTCAATAAAAACACTTATCTGCTTAAAAAATTATATCCATCATACATTCAATTTATGGGCTTGCGTTCGCAAGATAAGATTAAATTCTATTGGTGGATTCGGGGGTGAAAACTAAGGTCACAATTGTTAAAATAAATTTACTTCATTTTATAACAATCTAAATTAACCTTTAATAATGAACTGTCGTATTTACTATTTATATTTCAAAGATGCAGAATAGGAACTAGAAACTCAAAAAATTAGAAATTAAAATAATTAAAACTGTGATATTGCAGATTTCACAGCCTTAAATGCTTCCAACACCGGGTTATTAAGGTGCTTTTTTACTGAAATACAGTAATAATATAGGACTCAATTATTTTAAGTGAAATCAACGTAGGTACCATATTGAATTCAATATGAAATGCTGTAAATTTCTAACCTTTTAAGTAAAAATGTTGCAACTTTAACAAAATAAATAAATTTGTTAGCAAAATATGAATATTCAGCTAAAAAGATTCATTTTCTACTAAAGACACAAACTTTCGACGAAATACATCAATTTTGAACAAAAAAGTTTAATTTTCTACAAAAAAAAAAGAAAAAGATGAGTTTTCAACTAAAATTATGAATTAAAAAAAAAAAATTAATTCACGAAGAAAAATGTATAGTTAATATTTCAACCAAAAAATACAAAAATTCAACTAAATGTAGTCGAATCCTTAAACAAATCAGATAATTAATTTTCAACCAAACAGTTCCATTTTTAATCAAAAAGTATTAAATTTCTACTACAGAAGATGGATTTTCAATAAAATAGATAAATTTTTAATTAAGTAGTTAAATTTTCAACGAAAAACGTTAATTTTAAACCAAGAAAATCAATTATCTACCAAAAAAGACTAATTTTCAACAAAATATATGAATTTTCAACCAAATAGTTGAATTTGCAACCATGAAGATTAACTTTCTATTAAAAAACACGAATTTTCAACTAAATTTTGAAGTTTCTACTGAAAAAGATAAATTTTCAATCAAAAATGGAATAATTAAATTTTCAATAAAGAAATATCTTTTTACAGAATAGTTCAATTTGTAACCAAAGGGATAAATTTCAAAATAAAATTATTGATCTTTAACCATTATAATTGATTTTTAACAAAATAGTTGAATCCTTAGTCAAAACAGATTATTAATTTTCAATCAAACAGTTGAATTTTTAACCAAAAAAGATGAAATTTTCATCAAAGAAAGAGATAAATTTTTAACAAATAAGTAAATTTTCGACCAAGAGAACTTATTTTTTTACTATAGAGTTGGATTTTACACAACAAAAAATAATTTTCTACCAAAAAAGATACATTTTTTCAGAAGACAGTTGAATTTTCATTAAAAAAGTTAATTATTAACCACGAAAGATGACTTTTCTACAAAAAAAAAGTGAATTTTCTATCCAAAAAAAAAGAATGTTCAACAAAATAGTTCAAATTTCAACCAAAAAATATAACAATCTAACAAAACAGTTCAAGTTTCATTAAAATAATTAAACTTTTCTAATAGAAAGAATTAACTTTCAACCAAAAATAGTTTGGTTTCTGTATTAAGTTTAAATAATTCAGTTTGCATTCAGGCAAAAAAAAAGTAAAAGGGAAAGTTTCTTGAAAATAGAGGAACAATAAGAAATTATTCAAGAAAAGGGAATAGGGGAAAGAGTATGAAGTCTAATATTGAATATTATTTGCGGACCATAGAATACTATAGATTTCATACATATATTAATTAAATTTTCTTTTTTCAGATAAAATCTGAAATAAGATGAATTAAAGCGACTAAAGTGGGCTTTTCCTTTTAAAAAAGTGTCTAAAAGAGACTTTTTCTTTGAAAATGTAACTAAAAGTGACTCAAGTGACTCTGCGGCAGACCTAATTATTCGTTTCGGTGGATATGATCTACGTAAAATTATTATAAATTCCTCGACGTTAACGAAACTGGCAGCATTTTTTGAAGCAGGGTGTTCTTTTTTCTTCACTGAACCCCTTTTGAATTTAATTAGCCCGCGACATGCACCCTAACGGCAGCTCGTGTTGGTCACGTGCCACACACGCTTTTTCGCCGGAAGCTCACTTAGCACACGGCAAACAGCCCATTTCCCATCGTGCCTTCCTTCCGGTCATTCTCGGACACGCTCGACTCGTTAGGCCGCAAGAATTCGCCCCAAAGGCATCGCCATATCGCGATTAAGGGTGCGAAAGGCTTTCTATGATCATAGATTGGGGTAAGGAATCAGTTAGACCTGTCAGGCTTCTGATAGTGAAGTTTTATGATGCATTTTAAATAGGGCATGTGCGCCAAAGAAAAAAAAGAGAAAATCCTATTCTGTTTACGTTTTACATCCTTAAAGGGATACATAGATAAAATTTTGTCTTTTATTATTCCACAATACTTTAAAAGTTTTTTGAGCAAACTCGTCTTTTAAAATCTTGAAAATTACGGAAAAAATAGGTAAATTTAAATGAAATCAAGTGATGACATTCTAAGCTTTCCAAAAATGTAAACCGCTTTTTCTTTGCTTTTTTTCATCGCTAGCCACGATAAGTAACGAACGGATGTGTAGAATTGCTTCAAATTCATAGAGGTTACGTAAAAAAGTGTCTCTATCGCACTAACACCCAACCAAGCTTCTAAATGAAAAATTTTCGATTTTATAATAAAAAAAATAACCATTTTTTAAAATAAATTTTCGCGTTCTCAAAAAAAAATATGCGACATTTGTACAATTTTCAACTTTTTTTGGCAGCGTTTGTTTAGTGCGAAAGTTACATTCATGTACGCAACTTTTTTATACCATTTTTACTCATGAATTGCACCTCCCTTTTTATGAATTTCACTAAGAATGTGTATTACAATTATTAGAAGAATTAAAATATTTAATTATATTAATTATTTATCATTATTATTAGGATTTTATAGTATTATTTTAAGCTACAATATGCATAAAACATCCTCGGTCATTTTCTCCCGGCAATGTTAAGCACAAACTTTAAGTAATGAATTGGTAATTACAAATTAGAAGTCTTATAATTTAAATGAGTTTGATTGTAACGGCTTTCAAATTAGTTACTACTAAAAAAAATTCAAAATGTTACAGCTTTAAAGCAATAGGCTTAAGAATTAAATAAGTAAATTAGAATTCGAATCTTGAAAAATATGACAATCTCCAAATGAGAAATACTTAAAATTGTCGTTTCTGTAAAAAGTGAAATTCATTTTTGACAATACTCATTTCCGAGCATTTAAATCTAAACATAATTTGAATTTTATTTTTTCCAATTGAACATTTTCAAACTCAAAACATTAAAAATTGAATAATTTCCAATAAACTCAAATAAATTTAGTAATTTTAAAAAGCATATTAACCTTTTTTTAATTTGAAACATTTCGGATTAAGAATTCTAAAAGTAAGATGCTTAACATTAAACGTTTTCAAAAATCAAGCGTTAAAAACTGAATAATTTTAAATTTAAGGCAATGAAAATGAAACATTGTTAGAAATTCGAAACATTCAAAATTAAGCAATTTAAACTATGAATTGTTGCTATACAGAAGGATACCAAACTTCGCTGAAAATTTTACGCTCAAAATTAAAATCGTAAAATGAAAATATATATTACATTTGAAATTTCCAGTTTTGGGAAACTTATATAATTGACAATTGATAAATTAGAAATAAATTTCGAACAATCATAAAGGTTGTCTAATTATAAATTTTTTAATTTAAAATGGTCAAATTTATAAAGCCCAGCAAAATAAAAAGGAAATTTTAAAATTGTAACACTTTAAAATTGATTTAGACTAAATTTAGAACAAAATTTCCGTATAAGGAAAATGGATCTAACTTTAAGACCTCATTATCTAAATTTCAGAACTGAGTTATAAGCGTATAATTTTTAACTATAAAACCTTCCAGTTGAAAACAATACAATGCTTGATATTTTAGGTCAAAAAAATTTTAAGTTTGAACCGATTTAGATTCACATTAAATCCGAGGCCTTTAACTAAATAATTTAGAATTTGAAAATGCTACAAATTAAACGCACCTGCTGATTTCCTGGATTAAAGTTTAAAGAGATAGACTTGATTCACAATGATAGAGGAAAAGATAATAAATAATTTTACGTATAGATAAAGTAGGAATTGATTCAAAGCACAAAAAGCGTGGACATGAATAATTTGAAGACATTGGAAACTTTAAATCCAGTCGACAGCTAATATAATGGTTGGGCTTTACAAATTGCCGGTGTGACCCCAAATGTCGTGCATTATTGAGAAATCGTCGTATGTATTTTGTTTGATTGTCATGTTGGGGTTGATTACCACATAAGGTCTATATAGACTCAGAATTCTCTAGCGCTTCTTTCTTCAGGCGAAGAAGGGGGATCTACGGCTAAAATAAGGGAA
>JAUELO010000279.1:1168992-1182075 GCA_032357855.1 Amphibolips quercusostensackenii | reverse complement strand
GTTGAAAGTTCATTCTTTGTGGTGAAAAAATTATATTCTTAGTTGAAAATGATCTGTTTTGGTTGGAATTTCATAAATTTGTTGAAAAATAATTTTTTGTTAGGATTTACCTCTTTGGTTGAATACTTAACTTTTTTGTTGAAAATTTGATTTTTCGGGGTTGAAAAATAATTTTTTTATCCAAATGTTTCAGCGTTCTATTTTGAGTTGAAAACTTATCATTTTTAGTTGAAAAGCTATTTGGTAAAAATTGATGTATTTTGTTAAAAAATATTTTTGTTTGTTAAAAATTTGTTTTTTTTTTGTTTAGATTTGTGTTTTTTTTTGTTTTTTGTTTGTATAGAAAATTAATCTTCTTAGTTAAAAATTTTAACTTTTCGGTTGAGGATTTAACTAGCTGTAAGTTCTATGCAGACAAAATCATTTTTGTGTCAACGAAAATGTTTTTTCTATAAATTAAATTTTTTAATTTTCATCGCGAACGATACCAGATTTCATAAAAGAGTAAAAGGTATTTTTGATAAAACTTTTTAAATTGGAAAATACTTTCTTTTCAGCATTTTGTCAAATCTGTCTTTTTTGTAAGAAAAAATATAAAAATTCAATTTTTCGAGAGCGAGAAATTTTCTTGACGGAAAAATTGTTTGGCCTACATAAAACATAAAAAACATGACAGATTTTTTTGTTATTCAAATACCAACTTTGCACAAAAATTTTAAGCAAAAAAGGTGGAGTGGGGTCCAAGCTTATAAAGACTAAGAAAAAAATCGTGTTTTTTTAACTACCCTAAAATTTAAAATGCTGATAACGTCGCAAAATTTTTTTTTCTTGGACCGGTAAAATAGGCTTTGTCTTATTCCCTTTGAAAAGCAAAATATTTAAGAGACGGATGATTCTGTGACCTAAAGTTCTACTGCCTGCATAATTTGAAAGGGATTCGGTCCCTTGAAATCGTTTAGAATTCCTTGATATCTCTTGAAATCTGTTGAAATGACTTGAAATAAGAAGAAATCCCTTAAGAATATTTTTAAATACTTTGAAAGCTTTTTAATTTTTTTAAAGTTTTAAAACCCAATGATATCTGTAACAATTTTTTGAAACCTTCAGAAGTTTCTAAAATTTTAACATCTAGTGTACACTAGAAATTCGAACAAATCTTTTAATTATAATGAACAATTTTTTATACAATGAAATTAGGTTTTATTCTCTTATCAATGTTGATAATTTATGATCTGTATTTGCAAGGACTAAGAAATATATCACTACCATGATTATCATAACTTAAATAAATTAATTTAGATATAGACTTAATTTGCAAAATATTTTTCTTGAATGTTTTGATCAGGTAAGTTAAAAATATATATTTTTAAAGAGACCCAATACTATTGTAATTTATTTTTGGACCCTTAATTGGAATTTGGAATTGATTCAGCAAAATCGATATTTAATTATTTTAAATCAAAAATAATATTGTTAGCAGTAGACAGCAACAGATTAAGTAAAATTCGCATTAAAGTAAAGAGTAGTCTAGAAAGTAGAAACCTTGTGTCAAGCTTTAAGAATTTCGGTCTGAGAGCACAGCGAGTGTATTTTGAGCTTTGAGGTATTCCTCTTGAAATAAAGCATCCTTGTTACGACCGCTTCCTACCTGTTGTAATATAAAAAACCCTTTAAACTTGAAAACAAGAGATAGCATACAATTTTTATCTCCAATAAAAACACCTATTTAACTATTATTTAAAGTAAGTTTTATTTTTCGTGTGACTAAATTTAAATAGCTACATAAAAGTTACTTCATTTTCCAAAGAACCTTTTCTGAAGAAAAGTTTAGTAGTGAAATCAGTTAATTTTATGTATCCTCTTCCACTTGAGTCCTTCAAATTTTGGGAACCGTATTAAAGTACTCATATTCCTTCGCATCGCAAAATTTTATTGGCCAAGCTTATTTTAGTTTTAAAATTAATTTGTGAAAAATGATTTTAGAATAACCATTTTGTTAGTTAGAGAAAAAACATGGATAGGAAAGAATTAAAGTTTTACTTCTGCAAAACTAAAAGGTTTTTTTTTAGATCAGGACTAAATCAAAAAATAAATTCCTAAAATACTAAGTGAATGGATAATGTCGGTCAATGTTCAGGCAATATGAAGATTGACAGACTGAAAGTAGTAAAGGGCGTGTCGGCAAGACACTTTTATGAAATAGGATTACTTAATTCATATTTTCATTAATTTGCAAATTTAATATACTGGTCTTAATAAATTTTACCTATTATAATTTATAAATTGAAAATAATCTTTCATATCAAAGGTAAGTGTTTGAAATATATTAGTTGGATAATTTGTTTCAGTAGAACTGAAAACTTCTCGAATCTCACGGAATCTGAGATATGGCGATTAATGTCGAGTGAAAATCTTAATCTCAGGTGTGCAATTTGCATCGAAATGAGATTAAATTTCGATGATTCTGGATTAAACACGACTTGAAATTAACGTAATTATTGGAACGTGAATTTCCAGTTATATTCAGATGCGGATGCTTCAATTTATATGGAAGTTAGAGAATATATCTGTACCTTTGAGGAAGTGAGTTACTCGCCTTTTGCCCTCTCCCTTTGACTTCGACAAGACTTCAAACGCAGAAACGCTTGAAACTAATAACAAGTGGGAGTAATTTGCCATCGTATATCTGACGCCCTCAAATTAATGTATATCCCGCAACTAAATCAGCTAGATCTTTTCAGCACAATCCACATTTACTTCACGAAGTTAGGGGCCGTCTATAAATTAACACCTCTTTTGCCAATTTTCTTATTAAATACAATTTAATTACTTAATACCAAATAATAGATTATAATAAAAATATTATAATAAAACAATAATTAGACACTATTAAAATGATAAAAAAATTAAAACAATATGGAGCATGCAACAAAGTAAACTGTGTCACCTAGCAGAAAAATATTCATCAAAAACGTAATCTTTTACCATTTTTTCAATACTAGCACATATGTGCAATTATGATTCACTGGTTATGCATTTTTCTAGATTTTTTGACAAGCTAAACGTAACCGAAGACAACTTCAGTAATTTAAAGTACGATTGCGATCTTAATAAACGTTAATGGAATGTATTATAAAAAAGATTATACAATTTTTTTAAATCTGTTATCAAATCACTTAGGTTTATATTTTTAAGAACAATTAAGAAGATCGACACCTTTTACTGAAGGTTTTAGGTATTTTTAATCCCTGTTAGATCTGTCGTCAAATCTAAAAGAGTAGAACACCAAATCTAAGAATGATCTTAGTGAATAGTGCAAAACCTAATAAAGTTATACAAAAATCTTTAATTATTTTCTGGGTAAAAGTAATTTCAAAAATTATATAAATTCTTTAAAATCATTGAGAATACCTTGAAATATTAGAAAATCTCCAAAAATCTTTTAAATCCTCTGAAATTTCGCAATTATTCTGAATAAATTCTTTAAAATTTCATTGAAATGTTGTAAAATCCCGTAAAGTTAGGAAAGACCGCGCTACTGTAGAGAATGATCTTACAGTAGATAATCATCAATATAAAATACTGATGTATGTCAAATAATGTATTTTATTTTATTATTAGTTGAGACATGATACGTGCTAACATATTACAATAAGAATATATTATTTATATTAATGCTTATAATTAATGATTATCTACCGTAGGATCATCATCTACTGTAAGGTGGTCTCCCCTATATAGAATCTGAAGCTATATTTTCAAACTCCCTGAAATTTTGTTTATCACTTAAAGTTACCTTGGAATCCTTTAAAATAACATAAAATATTTCTAATACTTTGAAATCTTCTAAAAGTTCTTGAAAATTCTTTGAAATATTGGCAAATACCCTAAAACCATAAAAATCCTTTGAAATATATTTAAATTCCTTGAAATCTTTTAAAATATGCTAAAACCTTTGAAATTCTTGGAAATATGTAAAATCTTTAAAAATCCTTAAAATTTTTTTAAAATATTGAAAACTTCTTCAAATTAATTTGAAATTTCATTAAAATATTACAAAATCCCTTGAACTCTTGTGAAGTTACATTGAATCTGATAATATTCCTTCAAATTCCTTGACATGTTTTGAATCTATGTCGAAGATTCCTTGGAAATCGCTTAAAATGACTAAACTCCTTTTAAATATCTTAAAAATTCTATGAAATCTGTAAAAATATCATATAGCCATATAGATCTTGTAAAATCCTTCCAAAAATTCCAAAATTCTTTACAACCTCAAGCAAGTTTTTTTTTAATTCCTTCAAATCAATAAAATCCTTGTAAAATCCTTGAAATTTTTGAAATCCTTTGAAATTTTTTGAAATTGCTTAGAATTTTGAAAAACTTTTGAAAATTGTTAAAAATCTTTTTAAATACCTTAAAATCTTGAAATTATTTGCAATCTCTTGAAACCTATATAAATTTCCGAAAATCCTTTAAGATATCCTTATATCTTTAAAATTCCTAAAAATCCTTTAATTTTAAAAATCCTCGGAAATACCTTGAGATATTTGGATATCTCTTTATTTGAAATCCTTTAATTCTTGTTAATAAATTCTTTAAAATTACATTTAAATATTATAAAATCCCGCGAAATTTCAATAAATCTGATGGTATTTCTGGAAATTTCTTGGAATTCGCGAATTTTTTATATCTTAATTGAAACTTCTTTGGAATCATTTCAAATAACCTAAAATGTTTCTAATATTTTTTAATCCTTTGATTTTTTTATATCTTCTGAAAATCCCCTGAATTCCTTTAAAATATCCTAAAATCTTTTAAATTCTTAAAAATCTTTTAATTTTGTAAATCCTTGGAAATATCTTGAAATATTTTTATATCTCCTCAAATCCTTGAAATCCCACAATGCTTGTAAATAAATCCTTTAAATTTTATTAAAATATTATAAAATACCGTGAAATTACATAAAAGTTGATGCTACTTCTTGAAATTCCTTGATATTTTTTTTATCTTTTGAAACTTCTTTGGAATCCTTTGAAATAACATAACATGTGTCCGACACTTTGAAATACCTTGAATTTTTGTAAAGCTTTTGAAAATTACCTGGAATCTTTTAAAATACCCTAGAATTTTTAAAATCCTTTGAAATTTCTTGAAATCTATAAAAAAAAATTGTAATGTCTTAAAATATCCTATAATCTTTAAGATTCCTAAAAATCTTTTAAAATTTCAAAAATATTTGGAAATACCTTAAAATATTGAAAATCTCTTCAAATCCTTGAAATACTTTAAAATCCGTCAATTCTTGTAAATAAATCCTTTAAAATTTTATTTAAATATTACAGAATCTATTGAAACCTCGTGAAGTTACATAAATTCTGATCATATTCCTTCAAATTCCTTGATATTTTTGAAATCTTTTGAAGCTTTAGTGAAAATCCCTTTAAATTACTTAAAGATTAGGAAATATGTTATAATCCGTTAAAATCTCTTTAAAATCCCGTGAAATCTCTAAAAATATTCTACATAGATTCTGTAAAATCTTTCCAAATATTTCGATATCCTTTAACACCACATTTAATTTTTTCCACATTAAAAATTTTAAAGGATTGCAAAGATTTCCTGGGATTCCACGAGATTTCATGAAAGGGTTAAAGAATGGTTAACACTACTACTCTAGATTCATTTGACTTACGTAATATGAACTATTACATAATAAAAAAGATATAAAACAAATAATGATATACACTGGAAACTGGAAGTTGCTCAGTCAAGCGCGACAAGCAGTAGGAGGGCCGCAGTCAGCGCGTTACTCACATCAGGTTACGTCATACCTCCAAATCCAACAGAAATCGTTATCGCGGCCCTGCCTGTTTACGTTTAGAGTCCGTGGATTCGTGTCCAAGGCCATATCCGAAACCGTGCCCAAATCCAGTTTCCAGTGTAATGTGTGTACAGCTGGTATATAAAAAGTAATTTCTATAGCCAAAACAGATTACAAATATATTTTTTTAATAACTAGAAAGAGTAAACCTACTTAAGAAATGCTTTGTACTTCCCTCCCTCCCCTTCTAAATGAGGATTCGTAAGATTTCCTGGACCTTCGACCTTTCAAAAAAAGAGCATTACTTAATGAATGAACACTCCCTTACTAATCAATTAGTGAATTTTTCTTGTTGATTGATTTCGATATAAAATGTTGGACGTCAAGGGAAAAATTTAAGTGTATCACGTTTCCTGTTGTGTTTTATATAATTTCGTGATGATTCCGTGAGTGCGTACATAGCGAAGTGATTATTTTTAACATGAACAAAGTAAACTAAAATAGATTGATTGTAAAAATAATTCTTCTTTTTCTACTTTGATGCAACATGTAACTTTAACATGCGATATGTAGGTAGAAGTGTCGTAACCTATTTACAAGTTTCACAGTATTATTTTTATAATTTCATTAAAGTTAAAAATATTACACAGCGTCGCGCTTTTATTTAACTTTTCTATTTTTCACATTCACCATTTCTATAACCCTTTTAAAATTAATATAGGCAGCCCTGAATAGGTTTATATATTTTTACTATTTTAACTAATCGATTCGTATTTTGCTACTATTGAGTGAGTAAATTACGTTAATAATTAGTGAAATTTCACTAATGTAGATTCAGATTGTAATCATCTTTAGTAGAAAGTAACTAATTCATAGTAGAATCATACTGATTCAATCAGTACAAAATAGTAAAAAATATTTGACTAAATACGTTAGTAACAAATATACTATATGAATTAGTAGATTGATTTAGTGATTCAAAATGTAATCGAATTTATTTAGCAAAAATTTTTACTGATTAGGCATTAGTAACGATTTGTATATGAATTATTAGTTTGATTTAGTGAATAGAAATTATTATAAATTGATTAAGTATTTCTACTAATCGTTAGTAAAAAATACTTATTTAGAGTACATTCGATATTTATTTAATTATCACGGAATTTTTTTAACTATTTGAATTAGTAACGATTTTATTAATAATTAGGAGCTATCTGCTAAATGTTAGTAGAGATGCTTATTAAATACATTACTAATCATTACTTATTACCAAATTCAGCTAATAACTCATAGTAAAATCGTTACTTATTCAAATAGTATAAAATTTGTCTTCCTATTAAAATTATTAACAATATATCTATGAATTAGTAGTTTTCTACTAGAAATTACTAGAAACGCTCTTTAAATCCATTTATAAATGACTTTACACTATTTCATTAGTAACTATTTACTAATTTAGATACAGGAAAAAGGTATTAAATTTGAATTTTAACATCAGTTTGAAATTATTGAAATTATGGAAAATATGTATATTTCTTTTTTAAACGATGATAGTTCTAAATAGAAATTTTTCGACATACTTCAAACGCACATAAACTGCTCACCAATAAATTCGCATCTGGAAAATTTTATATAAAATTTTTATATAAATTAGAAAACGAGTAACTTTCCCTCACATGATTTCTAAAATGTTCATAATTTTAAAAACTTATGTTTAAAGAGGATCAGCCTATATGAAATAAATTCTTCAAAAAGTCTTTATATTTACATGGCATTATGTTTCGGAAGCACCAAGATAGTAACTTACATATTTCAAAAATTGACATTTCAGTGTGAAATCAAAAGTTGAAAGATTAAAAAAAGTTTCAAATTCCATGTTTTAGATTTTCAATTTTTCATTTTCTATATTTTGATTTAAAAATTTGAAGATTGAAGATTGTGCAATTAAAACATGTTTCACCCATTCCTGTGATATTAATTTTATAGATTTAATTTACTTTAAATAATTTAAATTCTTTAATCTTGATCATTCATTTTTCAACGCTTATAGAATTTTAAATAATTTTAAATTCACTTCTTCACCTTTTGCTCTGGAATATAGCGAGAAACGAGGCGAGAAATTATTGGGATTATATGTCGAATTTCCATTCTCACATTAAATCCATGAATTAGCTTTCCACAGTTTCCGGTAACTTGCACGAATCGATATTGGATGGTGGACCACATGTGCGCCGATGATTCAAGAATCATTAGCTGTCAATGATTAATCATAAACTTAAAATTGTTTAAAAAATCGTGGTTTCTGACAAATTCCTCCAATTATTTTTCCTGCAAGCTGGGTGTCCGCATAACTTAATTTTCAAAACTCCCGCACTTTTTCCTAAACAATTTTTCATTTACCTTAACCATTATTATTCAAAGACCAGTATTTTAATTTGAAGCATTTTCAACATAGAATATTTTATGAATGCAACAATAAAATTTTTAATTAAAATTTATTTATTTTCAATAAAAAAGATTACTTTATGACTTTCTATTATAAAAGACGAATTTTCGATCTAAAAGGACCAATTTCAACAAAAATTTGAATTTTCGACCAAAAGTTGACTTTTTACCAAAGTAATGAAATTTTCACCAAAATTCTTGAATTTTAGACCAAAAAATGAGAATTTTAAACAAAATAGTTGATTTTTCAACAAAATAGTAGAATTTTTAACCAAATGGTTAAATTCTTACACAAAATATAATTTTTAACAAAAAATTGCATTTACGACCAAGTAGTTGAACTTTCAAGCAAAAGATACAATTTGTAACAAAGAAGTTGACCCTTTCAGCCACATAATTGAATTTTTAACCTACAAAGATGAAATTTTCAATCAAATGGTCGAATTTTCAATAGAAAAAGATTGAACTTCAACCAGAAACAGTTGTATTTTCAAGCAAATAGTTAAATTTTAAAGTCAATGATAATAATGTTCAATTAAAGTTCATGAAATTATAAATTATGATTGTCTTAAGAAATATATGCCCACCACGGGAGCACATTCTCGCGGCGCATCGCACCAATTTTAAGCGCGCCTGGGGCGCGCAGGTACGCTCTCAAGCTTCGCGCTCCTGTTCGTAAGTTTAATGCGTGCATTTAAATTGTATTTCTTTAAATATCAAAAATATTGTCACTTAAATCGAAAACTGTTAATTGAATCCTTATGAACTACAGTTATAAATTAGAACTGAAGTTTTTTAAATTCGTTTTTAAAAACGGTTCCTAAAGCACCTGTGGCTTAGACGATTACATTCTCATTGCGATACTCGCGCATCGCGCTCGAGAATTGGGTTTTACAAACGGATCTCTTTGAAAAAGAAATAGATGTAGATATAATGGAATGAAATGGAATATATATATATATATATATATATATATATTTCTATTTTGCATGCCAGGACGGTGTCATTTCCACCTTAGTATACGGTAACCGCATTTTAGGTAAAGAAGTTTCCAGCGATAGGTGCAGAGCGTGTCATATACACGCTGAGTACCTAGAACACATACTATCCGGGTGTTCTACTCACGCAAGAGTGCTTTATACCATCTTTGTCGCTGTTACGGCGTTGGCCGCGACCCAGCCCTGCCGAACGCTTCAAGGAGATAGAGTCAATTGTCCGAAATGAGAAGTGCCAAATTTTCTGAAACTACGATTTTCGGACAGCAGTTTCCGTTGCACACTCAAGGCCTGACATCGTTCTCCAAGACTTCGAGAAGCGAACTATATTCGTGATCGAATTCTCGGCTCCGGCCGACTACAACATCACGGCTAAAGAGAATGAAAAGGAGGAGAGGTATCAAGACCTTAAAAGGGAGCTGCAACGACTGTACCCAAAATACTCGGTTAAAGTAATTGTTCTTGTAATCAGTGCTCTCGGAGGTGCGAAACTATCACTGGTACGTAACCTTAAAGCCATACCCGCGTGCCGAAAATATGCAAAAGCACTTGCGCGATGGATGCAGAAAGCTGTCATCCTTGCGTCGCTTCGTGTTCCTAAAAAAACGAGCGTTTCACCGGCCTGTCGTTCTGATTTCATCGTGACCTGTGGCCACCTATCTCACGGCTGTCAGACGTGGCCATAGGTGTGATTCACGGCGGTTATTCTGGGAGATGATGTCATTTTTTTATAGATGGCAGTTTCTCCCAGTGGGGCCATGCAGTGGTTGTTTGACCTTTTATTATTCATATATATATATATATATATATATATATATATATTCATTTCTGCTAAAACACACGGAGTTATTCACACGGTAAGCAGGTGGATGTACTCCATGCTGAAAAGCAAAACAATACATACTTCGCTACATGGTAATAAAGTAAAGGCCAATTTGTCAAGGAGATGCCCACCAGGAGGAGTGCTTTCATGCACCCAGTTAGTGCTAGTCAGTGATGACCTGATCCGCGTTTAAACAAATTGTGTACTACAGGACTCAATGGCACATTACTTAACTGTTACGTCACCAATCGAGTAAAGACCAAGATAGATTCTTGAGAACGAACGGGTCACTAGCAAGTTTCGGCGCGGGTATTTAAAAAATAATATTATTTTTAAAATTCACTAAAAAGAGTCATGAAACCGTAGGCTTTTATTTAGATTGTTCGGAAAAATTTGCATGTCCTTTTGTCCTGTACCAGAAACTTCAACAAAAATTTCCAAAACTCATAAAATATTTTTGTTTACAATTTTTTTACTGCTTTAAATTTTTTATTTTGTTCTACGCGAAAAATCTGATGGGAATAGTTTTAAATATAATTGATATCTAGTACAAGTTTTAAGTGAAATTTTCTAATCTATCAGCAAAATGTATCTTTATATTTTTTGAAAATTTGAAAAATTTTTTAAAGAATATAACTTTTAAAATTTCAATCAAAATTGAAAATGTCATTAAAATAATTTGCTAGTCCTTTTGCCATGAACCAGGATCTCTTAAAGAAATTCCTAAGACTCTTGTCATAATTTTCTTCTAATTTTTAAAGTGTTTTAAACTGTAAAAAAAATCACTCGTACTGACAAATTTTTTTAAGCGGTTCTTGAACTGAAAATTCTTAGGATGCAATACGGTTCTATTGCCGTACCGTACATGGAACTCGAGGAATTCACAAAATTCATAGAATTCACGAAATTCGAAGAATGTACAGAATTAATAAGATTTACGAAATTCGTGAAATTTACGAAATTCATGGAATTCATGAATTGATGGAATTCACGAAATTCGTGGAATTCGCATAGTTCATGGAATTTACGAAATTCATGGAATTCACAAAATTTATGGAATTCACAAAATTCATGGAATTCACAAAATAAATAAAATTCACGGAATTCACGAAATTCATGGAATTCACGAAATTCATGGATTTAACGGAAATCATAAAACTCACGAAATTCATGAGATTCACAGAACTTATTGAATTAACGGAATTTACGGAAGTAATGCAAATCACATAATTTATAAAATACACGGGAATGCACGGAAATCATAGAATCCACGAAATTTAAGGAATTCGCGAAAGGCAGCTTGTGACAGGCCACAGAAATGATTTTGGTCAAACTGTTACTTCTTTTAACTTTATGTTAGGGCGGAAAGGCAGCCCTGTGACCTGTCACAGAAATAATTTTAGTCTAACCGCTACCCCTTTCCATCACTTCGTAGGTGCGGAGAAGCACCTCTGTGACGGGTCACCAAAATAATGTTGGTAAAACACCTTTCTTTTTCTTAAATTTTGTGGAGGCAGGAAGGCACCCCTGTGACTCGCCACAGAAATAATGTTACTTAAACCTCTACTCTCTTCCAACACTTCGTGGGTCGGGAACTTACCTCTGCGACTGGTCACAGAAATAATGCTGGTCACACCTGTACTCCTTTTTAACAATTTGTAGAGGCAGGTAGGCACCCCTGTGACCAACCACAGATATAATGTTGGTCAAATTCCTACTTCTTTCCAACACTTTGTGAGGGCGAGAAGAAACCCATGTGACTGTTTAAAAAAATTATGTTTGTGAAACGCCTACTCCTTTTCGACTGTTAGTTAGGGCGCGAAGTCAGCCCTGTAACTAGTCACGCAAATAATGTCGGTCTCACCCCTACCCCTTTCCAACACTTTGTTGGGTCTCAAAGGCACCTTTGTGATTAGTCACAAAAATAATTTTGGTCAAACCCCTACTCTCTTCTAACTCTTCATTGGTGCCGTAAGACAGCCCCGTGTATGGTCACAGAAGTAATATTAGTCTGACCTCTACCCCTATGCAACACTTTCTTCGGGCGTGAGGGCAGCCCTGTGCATGGTAAAAAAAAAATTATTCTAACCCCTACCCCCTTACAACACTTCGTGAGTCAAAAAGGGACCGTTATCGCTGTTTACAGAAATAATATTGTTCTAACCCCTACCCATTACGAACACTTCATGGGTGAGGAAGGCACCGCTGTGACTGGTGACAGAAATAGTGCTGGTCTTACATCCAACCTTTGTCTAGACTTCGTGGAGTCGGAAAGGCACCCTGAGACTGTTCAAAGAAATAATGTTGATCTAACCCCTAGCCCTTTCTAGCACTTCGTGATTGCGGAAAGGCACCCCTGTGAATAGCCACATAAATAATTTTGGTCAAATTTCCACCCCTTTCAAACTCTTCGCCTGGGGCAGAATAGCACCCCTGTGTCTGGTCACAAAAATAATGTTGGTCAAACACCTACCTCTTTTAGAAACTTCGTAGGAAAGGGAAGGTTCCTCTGTGACTGGTCACAAAAATAATTTTGGTCTCACCTCTACCTCCTTCCAAAACTTTATGGAGACGGAAAGGCATTCCTGTGACTGGTCTTGGAAATAATGTTGTTTTGACTCCTACCCCTTTCCAACACTTTGTTGTGTCGTAAAGGCACCCGTGTGACTGGTCACAGAAATAATGTTAATCAAACCCTTAGCAACAGTTATCGCAAAAGTAATATTTAAGAAACTCCTACCTCTTTACATAACTATGTGGCGCCGAAAAAGCACATGTGACTGGACACAGAAATAATGTTGGTCAAACACCTGCCTCTTTTATAAATTTTGTAGAGGCGGGAAGGCACATCGATGACTCATCACAGAAATAATGTTTCTCAAACCTCTACCCTCTTTCAACACTACGTGGGACGAGAACTTACCCCTGTGACTGGTCACAAAAATAATGTCGGTTACACCTCTACCCCTTCTTAACAATTTGTAGAGGCAGGTTGG
>JAUELO010000279.1:1112077-1124605 GCA_032357855.1 Amphibolips quercusostensackenii | reverse complement strand
TTGGTCCGTATCTGAAAAAAATTAAAGTTAAAACCTTTTGGAAATTCCTGGTTACTTAATTCGCGTATAACCCTAATTGGTATATTCAGGGTGTCTACTCAAATACTGAAATCTTAAACTAAATTCGAAAAAATAGTTATAATTTCAAACAAAGTAATGAATTTTCTACCAAACTGATGAATCTTTAACTAGAATAATTTAATCTTCAACCAATTAGATGAATTTCCAAAAAAGAAGATTAATTTTCTTCTAAAAAATACGATTTTTCACCAAAATACATAAATTTTTCAAAAGAAAAGGTGAATATGCATCAAAAACAAAACAATTTTTAACCAAACAGTTGAATTTTTAACTAAAAAAGAAAAATTTTCATCAAAAAATGGAATAGTTAAATTTTCAGTTACAAAAATAATCAACTTACGACTTTTCAACTAAAATGATGAATCTTCAACTAGAAAAGTTAAATTTTTAATTTAATTTTCTACTAAGAAAAATAAACTGTCAACCAAAAATTGTATGGCATTCAGTTAAAAACATTAATTTTCAACAAAATACATGAAATTTCAAATATAATGATGGAATATTTAATTAGAATAATTACATTTTCAATGTAAAAAAATTTTTTGCCTAAAAAAACTAATTTTCAAAAAAATAGTTACATTTTCAAACGAAGTAGTGAATTCTCAATTGAAATGACGAATACTTGACTAGAATAATTGAACTTTTAACCAAGATGAAATTTTAAACAAGAATAAATTAAATTAATTAAAATTAATGATTGCCCTAAATAGTAATAATTAATTAATACCCTATTAATACTAATAATTTTTCTTATTAATTAATTAATTAAGATTCCAAAAAAGACAATTTTTCAACCATATAGTTGAATTTTTACCTAAAAGAGTTCAATTCTAAAACCAAAACTTGAATAGCTAAATTTGCAGTTAAAAAATTAATATTCCACCAATAAAAAGAAATTTTAAGTTTATTGAAAAAAATATATATAATCATCAACAAAAAAAACTAATTAAGAAAAATAGTTACATTTTCAAACCAAGTGATAAATTTTCATCTACACTGATGAATTTTTAACTAGAATAATTGAATTTTAAACCAAAAAGATCACTTTTCTACAAAAAAAGACGATTTTTCAACAAAATACATGAATTTTTAACAAAACAGTTGAATTTTCGACTCAAAAAGATCAATTTCAAACAAAAAATTTAATAGCTGAATTTCCAGTTAAAAAAATTTTTTTTCAACCCAACTGATGACTTTTTAACTAAAATGATGAATCTTCAACTGAAATAGAAGAATTTTCAACCAAGGAGATTAATTTCTACCAAAGAGATGACTTTTTAATGCAAATGATGAAGCTTCACCTAAAAAAATAAATTTTAAACGAAATAGTTTAACTTTCTACCGAATAATTGAATTTTCATTCCAAAAACGACGAATTCTTAACTAAAAATGAAGTAATTGATATTTTAACCAAAAGCAATATAATTTTTAATAAAAATAGTTGAATTCATCTAAAAAAAAGACGACTTTTCAACATGAGTTGAAGTTTCAACTAAGAAGGATTTTTCAGTCAAGAGAGAAAAAAAATTGCAAACAAACTATGAAATTTTCAAGCAAAACGATGAATTTTGAACCAAGAAGATTAATTTTCTACCAAAAAGAACGAATTTTCAACAAAAATATAACAATTAAATTTTGAGCTAAACAAATTATTTTCAAACAAAAAAAGACGCATTTTCATGAAAATAGTTAAATACAATGATATAAAGCTATTTTTATGAAGGAAAAATAATTGTTCTTTAATTTTATACCGTAATTTAAAAAAATTAGCCACGCTCTCGGCAAAATTCCCAGATTTTAAATAATTCCCTGACATTTCCAGGATTTCCAGGTTAGGTACACACTTTGATATTGAACCAGTAATTTTTCAATCTCTCGATCCAATGATTACCTTGAATTATTTTATTCTAATAGTAATATTTACCTGTAGTCGAAGAACAATTCTTCACCAGGTTGAATTGCTCTCTTTGCGAAAATTCCGATTCGGTGATCGCCATTAACCATCATAACTTTGGCATAACAATTAGGATTTATGGAATGATTTGCGAATCTTATTTTATTTCCCTTTCTAGTGGCATCAACAACGAAGTCTGTGAACAATTTATTCAATTATTTAATTAATTAAAACTATTACAACAGTGAATAATTAGAAAACGGAAATGGTTCATAAAACTGTAACTTACCATTATTTAAATTAAATAAGAAGCTGCACATATATTTGTCGTAAACTTTTCCTCGTCTGTCGGCTTCATCTTGGCTTATAATTTCCCCGCAATATTCCGAGATGAATTCGTTTTTTGCTGCAGACTCTTTGAGGAAAATTCCCCATCCCGCAACGTCGGATGGAGCCATAAGTAAATGCTTATCTAAACATAAAAAATAAATTATAATCGAAGAATGTAAATTAATTTATTTTAAATATGAATTAAAAAACGTAACAAAGTTTCCAGTACAGGGTGTCTACTCAAAGGCTAGAAAAAAAAGTTCTTGATAAACCCATATTTCTTCAGGTATTTCTAGAGTTTTTCAGGCATAATAATTCGTAGAAAATTAATTTTTTTTTTGTTTGTAATTAACAGTTTGGTAGAAAACTAAACTATTTGGTAGAAAATTTAACTATTTTGTAGAAAGTTCGTCTTTTTATCTTGGAAATTCAAGAATTTTGTAAAAAATTCAAATATTTAGTTAAAAATAAACTTTTTTGTTGAATTTCATATTTCCGGGTTGAAAACTTAACTGTTTTCTAACAAAATCATGGGAATTCAATCTTTTATGGTTAAAAATGCAACTGTTTGGTAGAGAATTAATCTGTTTTGTTTAAGGAATTAATTATTTTGTTGAAAATTCATATATTCGGGTTAAAAATTTAACTATTTTGTAGAAAGCTTGTCTTTTTAGCTTGGAAATTCAAGAATTTTGTGAAAAATACAAATTTTTAGTTAAATATTAACTTTTTTGTTGAATTTCATATTTTCGGGTTGAAAACTTAACTGTCTTCTAACAAAATCATTCTTAAAATTTTATTTTCTTGACTGAAAAGTCTTACTTAGTTAAAAATTCAATACATTTGTTAAAAATTCGTCTTTTTGGTTTAAAAATTTATATCTTTACGTAAATATATCATAATTTTCCTGGGGTTTGAAATACAATTTTTTTTAGAAAATTCATCTATTTGGTTGAAAATGAACTTTTTTGTGGAAAATTCATATATTCACGTTCAAAATTCAACGGTTTTGTAGAAAATTCGTATTTTTGGTAGAAATTTAATATTTTTTGGCTAAAAATGCATCTTTTCGGTAGACAATTAATCTGTTTTTGTTCAGAATTCAACAATTTTGTTGAAAATTTATATATTCGGGTTGAAAAGCAACTATTAAGTAGAAAATCCTTCCTTTTAGCTTGAAAATACAAAAACTTGGTGAAAGATTTAACGGTTTTGTTGTAAATTACGTTCTTTGTTAAAAATTCGAATTTTCGGGAAGAAAACTCAACTGTTTTTTTTTCGTCTCATCTTAAAAATTCAACATTTTGTGTCGAAAATTTATGTAGCTGGCAGAAAATTAACTTTCTTAGTAGAAATTAATTTTGTTGTTGAAAATTGATATATTTGGTTGGAAATTAACGTTTTTGTTGAAAATTTATTTATTAATGTTGAAAATTCAACTATTTTGTAAAATATATTTTGTCTTTTTGGCTTGAAATTGTAACAGTGCTAGAAAATTTAACTAATTGGTTGAAAATGAACTTTTATATTAAAAATTCATATTTTCGGGTTGAAAACTCAACTTTTTTGCAGAAAATTCGTCTTTTTATCATGAAAATTTAAATTTTTAAAGTCTTTTTAGTTAGAGAATTCAGTAATTTAGTTAGAAATTTAATATTTTTGTTGAAAATTCGTCTTTTTGGTTTTAAAATTCAGCTGTCTTCATAGAAATTTCATCTTTTTTTGAGGGTTTAAAATGGAATTTTTTTGTAAAAAAGTGATCTATTTGTTTGAAAATTACCCTTATTGTTGAAAATTAACACTTTATGGTTTCAAAGTTTTCGTAGAAATTTGATTTTTGTTTTGTTTGAAAATGCAACTTTTTTTGTAGAAAATGAATCTATTTTGGTTGGAAATTCAATTATTTGGTGAAAAATTAACATTTTGTTATGAAATCATATCTTTTTGTTGAAAATTCAACTATTTTGTAGATAATTTGTCTTTTTAACTTGAAATTTTGAAACTCTAGTAGAAAATAACTATTTTGTTGAAAATGAACTATTTTGTTGCAAATGCATCGTCTTTAGTTCAAAATTTAACTATATGATTAAAAATTTATGTACTTTGTTACATTTTTTTTAGAAGATTAATCTTTTTGGCTGAAAGTTGAACTCTTTTGTTGAAAATTGATCTTTTTGGTTTAAAAATTTATCTTTTTGGGTAGAAAATTAAAATTTTTTGGTTAAAAGTATCATTATTAGATTTAAAAATCAATCGGATTTGGTTAAGGATTTAACTAAGCTATTGAAAACTTGTATTTTTGGTTGAATTAAATTTTTTCAGGTTAAAACTAAAATCTTTTTCAGTTGAAATATTAACTACTATTTTTTTCATTCAGGATTCATATTATTTGGTTAAAATTTCAATTACTTGGTTGAAAGTGGAACTACTTTGTTAAGAATTCACTTTTTTAGTTGAAAATTTAACTATTCCTTAAAAACGTTTTTTTTTGGTTTGGTATATTAATGAAAATTCGCCTTCTTCAATAGATAATTAATCATCTTAGTTAAAAATGCAACTATTTGCTTGAAAATTATTTTATTTTTTGTACAAAATAATTTTTTTGTTAAAAATGCAACTGTTTAGTTGAAAATTAATCCGTTTTAGTTCAGAATTAAACTATTTTGATGAAAATTGGTCTTTTTCACTAGAAAACTAATCTTGTGTTTAATTTAATAAAGTGTGGATAATTTAATTAATTAATGTGTTTAATTTGGGAAGCGTTGACTTTAAAAGTTACTTTTACAAAAAAAAGCGTTTTCATTTAATTTTATAAATCAATTTTTAAAAAAACTTTAGTAAGTTCGAAAAATTTCCCTAAAATTTATAGGTTTTACCAGGTATATAAAAATTCCCTGACAATGTCAGGTTTTCCATGTGAGTAGACACCCTGTAGCTATGCTCTGGCTTAAAAAATACTTACTGAGTCCGCGTTGAACGCTGACATTTTTACAGGATATCTTGGTAATACGAAACTGATCTGCGCCACAAGTTTGACACAAGTCAGGATCACATTCCCGAACAGCCAAGTAACAAGGACATTGTTTGGTGTTACATTGAGCTTTACACCTGCACCCAGGAAATCGATTTTGGCACTCGCTACTACACTGGCAAAACTTCTCGCAGAAATTTTGGGCTTGAATACAAGGACATGAATTGTCGCAAGGTCGATTTGGATGATCGCAGGGGGAATAGTTGTGTACGTGATTCGCTCCTAAAAAAGTAAATTTATAAATTTAAACTTTAATAAATTGTTAAAACAATTTTTTTCTTCATTTTTTCAATTGTCTCTTTCTAATTACCAGAATCCTTTTTGAGTTGTATTTTCCGACAGTGCACAGACCAGAGACGATGCTTCTTCTTCTTCTTTCTCGGAGGAGTCATGTCCTTTAAACTTTCAACTGCCGGAATATCAGATGCATCCTTTTGAGCAAATTTGTAAACTTCTTGACACGTTTTGGTCAACATAATTTGAGCTAAAGCACATGGATTTCCAGGGAAAGCTTTATGTAAAGCTCGGAAGACACTTTGTTCTGATCCAGTCCAGGAAAATTTGGTCTCAGCTGCCGCTTTAGACTTTATTTTCAAGAGAGAAAAGGGCGTTTGATTTTCTGGCTGTGACTGGTTTTGTGCTTCTTCCGATTTTGAATCCTCATTCACGTTTTGTGAGAAGTCTGGAAAAAATTAGCTGAAGTCTTAGCAAATAGAATTTTGCCAGGGTGAGCGCAAAACTTCTTTTCAAAATTCACTAACTTTTTCTTTATTTATCCTTTTCCCTGACAATTAATATTCAAAGTCCAGTATTTTAATCTTGTATCATTTTTAACATAGAATCTTTCATAAACGGAATACGACATCTCGAATGAAAAAGATGATTTTTTCACCATAAAAGATGGATTTTCAACAAAAAAGATAACTTTAGGAAAATAGTTCAATTTTCAACCAAATTACTGAAGTCACAAACAAACCATTCGAATTTTCTATAAAAATTTACTTTTTAGCAAAATACTTGAATTTTCAACAAAATAATAGAATTTTCGAAAAAAAAAATTTTATCAAATGGTTACATTTACAAACAAATAGTTGAACTTTAAAGCCAAAAAGAAGAATTTTCTAGAAGATAGTTGAAAACGGAATAAAACAATTTAATAATAAAATTCTAAAATGGATTTATTTTAACCAAAAAAGATCAATTTCCAATCTAAAGGGACGAATTTTAAACAAAGCAGTTGAACTTTCAACTAATAAAAGGTGACTTTTTAACGAAGTTAGTTCAATTTTCAACAGAATAACTAAATTTTCAACCAAATAATTTAATTTCAACAAAATAGTTGAATTTTTAACCAAATATTTGGATTTTCTACCTATAAAGATACATTTTTAAAAGAAAAATATTAAATTACAACCAGAAACAGTTGCATTTTAAACCAAATAGTTAAATATTCAACACAAAAAATCTGTAACTAAGCATTTGAATTTGCAACCAAATAGTTAAACTTTAAAGTAACTGAGACGAATTTCCAAGTGAATAGTTAAATTTTTAACCAAATAGATGAATTTTCAAGCTACAAAGATGAATTTTAAGGTAAATAACCGAATGTTTGATAAAAAAAATTAGACTTCAACCAAAAATAGTTGCATTTTCAATTAAATAGTAAAATTTTTAATAAAAAAAGACGATTTTTTTAGAAGATAGTTGAATTTTCAACACGTAAATTTAATTTTTAACAAAAAGATGAATTCTCAACGAAAAACGTAATAGTTGATATATCAACAAACAAAAAGAAAACACAAATTCAACAAAATAGTTAAATTTTCAAACAATAAGTTAATTTTTCAACAAAATAGTTGATTTTTCAACGTACAAAGATGAATTCCCAATAAAAAATGTAATAGTTAATATTTTAACAACAGATGAAATTTCTACTAAAAGCAATGAATTAAAAAATCAGAAAGACGATTTTTCAATGAAGAACATTAATTTTTAACAAAGAAAGATTTTTCTGTTAAGAAAGAAAAAAGATCTACCGAAATTGTTGGACTTTCAAGTAAAAAGACGAATTTTCTATAAAATAGTTTAATTTTCAACCAAAGATATAATTTTTCAAGAAAAAAGTTGATTTTCAACTAAAAAGTTGCATTTTTAAATAAAGAAAGGAATTATTAAAACCAAGAAAATTAGTTTTCTACCAAAAAAGATGCATTTACAACTAAGACAGATGAATTTTGCACCAAAAATGGAAAAGTTACATTTTCAGTTTGAAAAATTTGTTTGAAACCAAACAAAAAAATGAATTTTCAACCAAGGAGATGAATCTTCAACCAAAAAAATAAATTTTCAACAAAGTAGTTCAACTTTTAACTAAAATGATGAATCTTCAACGAAAATAATTTTTTAACAAAGTGGTTCAACCTTCAACCGAATAGTTCAATTTTCAACCAAAAGAGATGAATTTTTTAACGAATAATGTAATAGTGTATATTGCAAAATTTTTTTATTTTAAATCACAAACAGTTAAATTCAACCTAATAGACGAATTCACAACAAAATAATTGAATCCTCAAGCAAAGAAGATTAATCTTCAACCAAACAGTAGCATTTTTACCCAGAAAAGATGAAATTTCTATTAAAACGAATGAATTTTTACACCCGAAAGATGAATTTAAAAAAAATCGTTACATTTTCAACCACGAAAGATTTCAGTTAAATTTCCTACCAAAAAGAGTTGAATTTTCAACCCATAAAAGACGAATTTTCAAGCAAAAAGGATAACTTTTTAACAACATTGTTTAATTTGTAACCAAATAATAAAATTTTTAACTAAAAATATAATCTTCAGAAGGAAGCAATTGAAAAAGTACATGGTAAATAAATTACTAACAAGAATATTGTACCAGGGTGGTTAGAAAACGTCATTTTTTCAAAATTCCCTTATTTTTCCCTGACGAATTTTTCATTTTCCCTGACCATTAATATTCAAAGACCAGAATCTTAATCTTTAAAACTTGCAAATTGATTATCCTCTAAAGTTATTTAAATCCCTGACTTTTGCAAGACTTTTTTCAAAATCCCTGACCAATAAAATTCCCTGATTTCTAGGTTTTCGTTGACCTACGGTCAGCCTGATTTAAAAACGGAGGATGATAATTTGATAGTAAAATATAAAATAGACTCATAATAACCTTGACAACTGCCTCCTTGGCTATACTTGTTGCTATCATTACTGTCTTCACTAATCGCTTCATTTCCTGAATCAACACTCGTTTGCTTCCTTACTTTCCTGGGTGCGCCTCTTTTCTCTTCTCCGTCTTCGTCTTTTACATCAGCTGCCTGTGCTGCGAGTTTTTCCTTCATTCCTTCCTGAAATTTAAATTAATTACTGTATTCCTTTATTTGAAAAAAAAAAAATGGAATTCAAAATTAAAATAGAAATACTAAGACATACCAAATGCATATAACAATCGGGTCCACAAGGTTCAGAAAATGGTTTCAAGTCCGGTCCCTTGCGCTTTTGTAAATTTGGCCCCGGGTGAGAAGCTTGGAGGCCTAAAAATAACAAGATAAATTTTCAAATAAGAACAGAAATAAGACAATATTTGTATTTATATGGTTGCAACAGGGCCTAGAATTTCGGACTGCACAGCTTAGAAATATTTCTTTAGTATTTCTAAGAAAAATATAAAATCCGGAATGCTTTTAGGCCCTGATTGCTGCACTTCAATATATACAGCAATCGGCAATGAATGATTTCGGATGAGTCCCTCACGATCTTTTTGTGCTAAGCGAAAAAAGCGCTCGACAAAATGCAAATTTTTACCTTGAGAGTTCCCTTGGTTGCCACATTAATTAAAGGATCACACAAATTCTAATTAATTACTTTTCAAATCTAAATTAACTCAGATTGTACAGATGTTGCACCATTGATCACACGTGATTTATATCTTTGCAATCAGAGTTAGATTTTAGAAGAGTTGAATTATGTAAAAAAAATACTCACGGTGTAAGAAACAGTCGTATTTGAAGCATCGACGACAGAAAAGTGTGTGAAAAGAATGCATAACTTGTTCTCTAGGAACACTTTTCGCATTTGGGCCATCGATGTTTGGAGTGCATTCTGGCGGCAAAGCATTTGGGTCTGATCTCTCGGTTAGTTCTATATATTTTTCCTTGAGCTCTTCTGGTTTTCCCTTATCAGGAAACATACTTGAAATTGCCTGTAATAAAAATATTTTAGTTCTTCAAATTGAATCAAAAGTCCTCTAAAATGCTGTTACAGACTTCACAACCCAAAATGTTCTTAAAATAGGGAAAATAGGGCGATCTTTCACGAAAATAGGGGAATAAATTCTTTAAAATAAAATGAATGTAGATACCATATTGAATTCCATATGAAACGTTTTAAATTTTTTAAATTTCAAGACAAAATAGATTGGATTTTTAACAACATAGCTAAATTTTCAACAAAAAAAGATGAATTTTCTAACAAAAGAGAAAAGAGTTGAGTTTTCAAGATGAAAATTCAAATGTTTTAGAAAACAGATGACCTTTAAACCCGACAAGATGAATTTTCAAACTAGAAAAATGATTTTTCAACCAAATAGTTGAATTTTCAATAAATTAATTTTAGACCAAACAGTTGCACTTACAACCAAATAGTTTAACTTTCAAGCAAACAGTCGAATTTTAAAACAAAAAATATTCAACTTCAACCACAGTTGTATTTTTGAACAAATAGTTGAATCCTCAAGCCAAAATAACGATTTTTTTTTAGAAGACCGTTGCATTTCCAACCCAGAACTTTTATAGCGAAAAAGATGAATTTTCAATAAAATAATTAAATGTTCAACAAAATAGTTGAAATTTAACCACATAGTTGAATTTCCAATCAAATGGTCCAATTCTTGAACAAAAAAGATTCAAATTCAACCAAAAAAGTTGGATTTTCAATAAAATAGTTAAATTTACAAACCAAAAGGTCGAATTTTTTATCCAGAAAGAGGAATATTCAATAAAAGAATTAAATTTTAGACAAAAAAAGATGAATTTTTAATAAAATAGTTAAACTTTTGCCAAAATAGTTGAATTTTCAACCAAGTGGATGAATGTTGAACTAAAATTATGAATCTTTAAAAAGAAAAGAACTTTTAACAAAAAAAAAGTACAACTTTCAAACAAGTAGTTGAATTTTCAAGCCAAGAAGCCGAATTGTTTAGAAGACAGTTGAATTTTTATTGCAAATGGACGAATTTTCTATCCAAACAGAGGAATGTTCAAAAAAACAATTAAAATTAAAATAAAAAAGATGAATTTTTAACACAATAATGAAATTTTCAACAAAATAGTTGAATTTTCAACTAAAATGATGAATTCTTAATAAAACAATTTAAATTTAACAAAAAAGGTTTAATTTTCAACAAAGAAGTTCATTTTAAACCAAATAATTCAAAGAAATATAACAATAAATAAATGAATAAATTCATTTTTCACCAAAGATTTGCATTTACAGCCAAATAGAAAACCATTCAAACAATAGAGACCAATTTTTCAAACAAAATAATTGACTTTTTAATTGCACAGTTGAATATTCAACCTGAAAAGATGACTATTCAACCAAATGGTCCAATTTTCAAACAAAAAAGATTAAATTTTAACCAAAAATAGTTGAATTATTGAACAAAGCAGTTGAATTTTGAAGCTAAATGAATAAATAAAAAATAATTTGAATTTTCAACAAAAAGTTCATCTTCAACCAAAAAAAATGACTTTTCAAAGAAATAGTTGAATTTTCATTTTAAAAAATTAATTTTTAACCGAACAGTTGCATTTACAACCAAATAGTTAAACTTTCAAACTAAATGTCGAATATTTTAGAAAACAGAATTTTTAACCCGAAAAATTGAATTCTCTAATATATATATATATATATATGGTAGTTGATATTTAAAAAAAAATAATAATAATAATTTTCAACAAAACAGTTAAGTTTTCGAATAACGAAATGAATTTTAAACAAAATAATTACATCAAAATAGTTGAATTTTCAACCTAAAAATGAATTTTAAACAAAAAATGTAATAGTTGATATTTACACCAAAAAAGATGAAATTTTTCGCAGCATAAGCTCGGATATCAAATTAAACAATCTAGCGGGCCATGCTCAGTCTTTAAATTTGACACAATATAACAGGATACGAAGTAAAAAAGCAAAGGTGTTTAGACCTATTACTCGCTAATGTAATTTGTTACGTTAAGACCACTACTGATGTACTGGTAAATATAGTCAGAAAACTTAAATAAGTTGAATTTTCAACGAAAGAATAATTTGAATTTAAGAAAAGGTGACTACGTTACAGCTTATTCAAATATTTCCAAAATTGACTGGGGTCGCCTTTACGAGAAAATGGTTCAGATAAAGCTTGCACACACTTTTTACACTGTAATCATTAATGAAATGGGTGAAATTATTCCTACTTTTAAAGACAATCTGACAAACAGTATCCAATAAGGTTTTCAAACAAACTAAAAAACTATATAAAAATAAAATATAACGTACGAAATAAAGTAAGTAAATCTGACTCAGATAAAGAAACAATTAGTAATATTTGCAAACAAATTAGGAAGATATAAAAGATAGATTTGTGTAACTATACAATTCATGCTAAAAGAATCTTCAGAAGAAATACATAAAAATATGGGACACATGTTAAAACTTAAAAATGAAGCCAGAATCTCTGGGATAGTGGTATGTGAAGGTTTAGAAATGTCCAATGTAAAAGAAATTGTAGAAGTTTACAAGTTAGTTCGACCGTGTATATGTAGAGGATGATCATAATTACCATTGTACGAAATATTTAATATAACGACTCTTAATAATAGAAGAACTATTTGCTTTCTTAACTCAATGTACAAAACACTACATAGAGAAATAGTCCATATATTTTAAGACAAATAATGATTCAGGTGCCTTCGTATGAGCTAACATCTCATGATGAATTTTACATAAACATGAAAACAAAAAAGGTCAATAACTCTCCGGTGTATGACATCTGCGTTGAAATGAATTATCTATGTGAATGTTACTCAGATACGTTTAATACATTTAACCCCAAGATGACTAAACTAAGTATTATTTTATCAAAATTTGTGCTTACCTATAAAAATATAATAACTAAAATAACATAAA
>JAUELO010000279.1:1090590-1102026 GCA_032357855.1 Amphibolips quercusostensackenii | reverse complement strand
GGGGTATCTTCACGCCCCCAAGAGAAAATGAAAAGGGGTAGGGGTTTGACGAAAAATATTTCTGTGAGCAATCATAGAGGTGCTTACGACGTTGAAAAGAGGTAGGGGTTTGACCAAAATTATTTTCGTGATCTGTCACAGCTTTGGAAAGAGGTAGGGGCTTAAACAACATTATTCCTGTGAATATACACTGGGTTGCCTTCCTGGCCCCAACGAGAAATTGGAAAGGGGAAGGTACGTGACCTACATTATTCCTGTGGCCTAGTCACAAGGGGGGCCTTCCCCCACGTGACGTTGAAAAAGGGTAAGGGTTTAACCAAAATTATTTCTGTGATTAGTCGCAGAGGCGCCTTCCCGCTCCCACAAGACGTTGGAAAGGGTAAGGGGTTTGACCAACTTTATTCCTGAGCCCAGTTACGCAGGTACCTTCCCGCCACAAGACGTTGGCCAGGGGTTGGGTGTTGACCAACATTATTCCTGTGACCAGTCACGGGTTGCCTATTGCGATGTTTCTAAAAACAATGTAAAACCAGAAATTCTGACGTATGGAAAAAGCAACATTTTAAATTCCGATTAAAGTGGCTTTGATTTAGAATTATACAGTGGGAAAACTTTAAGCTTTCAAGGAACGAAAACTTTGGAAAATGTTATTCAATCGGTTTCTTCCACCGCGCATAGGTATACAATTTAGCCAACCAGATCTGCCGATGGAAGATTACTTTCACCCCTTTTTGTAGATTTGAAAAAACCATCCAGACGATTTAGACCAAGAGTAAAAGAAGGACTTTTTAAGGCAGACAGTATTTATTTTTAAGCCTCTTAATCCAGTAAACTTTCTTCAGAATTGCTGCAAATGTAGCTTCAAGATGTATTTTTCCCTAACGTAGGAGAAAATTCTGTGTTATTATTATATGCATGGAGTAGCCAAAGTGAACTTGAAAAAGCATAATATCATTTAATTGAAGAGATTTTGAAGTACTGAAAGCACGTAACAAAAATAAAGAATACTGAGTTTAATGAAAAGAAAGTATTTATAATCTTTAAATTTGTATTGCTTAACTTAATTCTTATTAAATACATAATGCATATATTTTCGTATAAAAATAAAATTGTTCAAAATGTTCTAATGGTTTCAATTTTAGCAATATAATTGAGATAGAAAAGTTGTACTGATTTTAAAAAAGGTTATAGCTGCATTTACGTTTATATGTAATGTGTTATAAATAATAAAATAGAAATAGAAATAACCTCACTAATATTTCTAACTTTTTCCACCTCTGTTATAACATATGAGCCATAATTATTTAAAGAATTTAGAATTTCGAAGATTTAATTCTTCCTATGTTCAATGTTTTGTTACTTACAAGCGGGGTTAGCTTGATGTCCGGCGCCGATTTTTTGTCACTTTGCAGGTGGAAAGAGGATCTCAGACTTTTTTTTTTTGGTTAATGGTTCATATTTAGGGGTTGAAATCAACCCTCCTATATATCGGAGTCTTTTACTGTTTTAAGAAGTAAAATTGTTTTTTCCTTATTGTTTTTACACAAAATTGTTCTAATTAATGCTATATTACAATATAAGCTTGAGTTGTGATTGCACATAACTTCTAGTTTATCATAATTGAGAAAATCTACTCCCAGAATGCTTCGCCATATGACATATAGTTTAAGATTTTGGTCTTTGTTGCTGCAAACATCTTGTTTTGATATTTAATTCTATTAAGAATCATCAGTGATATTCAAAGTAACCCCTAAATTATGTGTCATCCCCCCTTAATAATTATTAATAAATAGGGAATATATTTATTAATATAACATTTCTGTAAGTAATGGTTTATAATATTTGGTTTGGACAATCAATAATAATATAACTGATTTTTTTTTAACGATGGCACTTGTTCTTATATTAATAAGTCCTTGTTATGTCATAACTACCTCCCAAAAACTTGTTATGTTTTTTTTTAGCAAATAATTTTGAAGGCGATACATATAACAGACCTTTTTAAAGAATTTTTATTTATGGTCAGGCACGTATATATTTCTATTGAAAATTGCACATACAATATAAAATATTGTATGTATATACATACATACATGCATACATACATACCTTAACACATATCGTCTTTTCAACCCTTATTGCTTAAGGCTTTCGACTCACCATATATCTTCTACGAAATAAAAAATAAATGTGTGATGTAATAAGTGTCTTTTAATTCTAGCATTTGTAAGACTGCGCATAAAATTCTAATCCAATTCTAATTCTAATTCTGATATAATTTTTTTTAATAATGAAAGATAAGTTAAAATAAAACAATATCATTCGATTTTTAAGGCACGAAGTTTCCGCAGTTAGTTATATTCTTCGAAAAAGTGTTTTAAGCACAACGTCTTCTTGCACTATGCACATGTTATGACTGCAACCTCACTGTAAATATCACAAGAAGTTTCCATATCTTTGTTGAAACAAAAGTCTACAGGATTATTAAAATGTGGAGGTCTATTTTCTGTATATCCGCTTTTATACCAAGAATATTTGAATACGTCAATAAATTTAGGTGAAGACAATTGATTATGTATGAGGGACTGTCATTTTATAATGTTGTTCCTAATATGCAAGTTAATATTAGACCTTAGAAGAAAAGTAGTGTCAGAGATTTTTTGTACTAAATTCTTCTAAATCCTAAAGCCAAACACATCCAAGGGCTGAATTCTCTCAGTTGTGCGTTTTGGAATGGTTTTTAGTAAAAGGATTTTACCTTCTGTTATTGCTCTTTGCACGGTTCGTTCACTCTGGCTACTCCATGCATATAATAATAACACAGAATTTTCTCCTACGTTAGGGAAAAATACATCTTGAAGCCACATTTGCAGCAATTCTGAAGAAAGTTTACCGGATTTAGAGACGTGCACATCAATATTGTTTGCCTTGAAAAGTTCTTTTCTTACTTTTGTCTAAATTGTCCGGATAGTTTTTTCAAAACTACAAAAAGGGGTGAAAGTAATCTTTCATCGGCAGATATGTTTGGCTGAATTGTATAGCTATGCGTGGTGGAGGAAACCGATTGAAAAACATTTTCCGCACAGTTTTTGTGGCTTGAAAGCTTAAAGTTCTTCCACTGTGTAATTCCAAATTAAAGCCACTTTGATCGGAATTAAAAATGTTGCTTTTCTCATAATTCAGAATTTATGGTTTTACATTGTTTTTAAAAACATCACATTCTTGTTCTGTATCTCTAGTTTCATGTAAAGATGACACAGATATAAATTTTGTGATTTTGATGCAGTTTCTTGAATTTCCATACCCACCAACGTGATACTTTAAACCATATCATGTCTCATTCACGCTTCTTTTGTAAAGCTCATCTTCGAATATCTATATCGTGAACTGTCATCTTCGAATGAACAGCCTTCTTCAAATTGTCGAATGTGTATTTTGCAACGTTGTATAGCTTATCTTCTCGATCACCTCCACTTATAACTTGTTCTTGCCGTCTTCGCCATTGTCGCTCTGAACGAAGGTTTTTAAGACTTTGATGAACGGTTGTAAAAGATAAACGTTTCTTCTTTCCAGAATTCCAAAAGTCAACAGCTTCTTTTTTATAGCCGAAATTGTCTCTCTCCTCTTGATATAAACAACTAGGTACTTCACCATAATCGTTTTTTTTCTTGTTCTTCATCTTCAATCGGTTGTATGTCAATGCGACTATGCCCATCAGCAAATTGTAAGTGAACTAGATTTCCAATAATAAATGAGGAATCAAACATATTTCTCCTTATAATATTCTCTATTACATCGTGTAGATGTACATCCCCAGGTGTTATTTCTGAAAACTGAATGCCCAGTTTTTCCGCATTGAATGTTATTGTCAAGAACGATATTATATTTAACGGATTATCATTTCATGTAGTTATACTTTACACAACAGAAAAACAAGCGAATTTGTAACTCAACAAATATTTTTTTCTTTTGGTTTATATACATGCCTGTATCTACACAAATCGTGATTAATTTAATAATCTGATAATCTTATATATGCACAGTTATTGTAACAAAGGCTGAAATAATAATTCCTTTATCATATCACACATTCAACTTGTGAACAGGCAATATATTTTTTTTGCATTTATTTTTGATACATTTATTTTTGATACATTTATTTTAAATACATTTATTTTTTATTTCGTAGAAGATATATTGTGAGTCGAAAGCCTTGAGCAATAAGGGTTGAAGGTACGATATATGTGTAAGGGTATGTGTATGTGTAAATTTTCAATGGAAATATGTACGTGTCTTACCTAAAGTAAAATTTTTTAAACAGTTCTGTTATATGTATCATCGTTAAAATTGCTTGCTAAACAAAACATAAAAAGTTTTTAAGGGGTAGTTTTTCCATAACAAGATTTTCTGAATTATGATACTATAAAGGGTGAGTGTATTACAACTTGAGCTAATACTGTGAAACAGCATCAATTAGAACAATTTGGTGTCAAAATAATAAAGAAAAAACAATGTTACCTCTTCAAATAGGAAAAAACTCAAAAATATAGAATAGGATATTTCAACTCCTAAACGTGAACGATTGCCTAAAAAAAATTATTTTTTCATGGTCTGGGATTCTCTTTGAGTGCAAAGTAACAAAAAAATCGTCCACGGACACCAACCTAACCCCCCTGGCCTTTTTGAAACAGATCAGCGACATACAGTCTAAACTTCAAGCATTGCCGTTTTCGGGGCGGTAGTGGATTATAATTCCAAGAAGCCGTAAACCGCCACTCTAAGCGCGTCCACGCTCAAATGCGTGAAGAAGAATTCAGCTGGAACTCCGAGCATTGCCGCACGTCGGTTAGGCTAGAAATATCTCGAAAATCTTTTTATGTACGTAATGTACATGCATGTGTACAAAAGTGATTCATATTGTATTATTTGGTTACAAACCCGAGCTTAAAGGTACATGTAAAACATAAAAATCGAACATTAGCTATGGTATGTTCGATTCTTACAATAAATCTAAGAAGAAAAAAAAATTGTCTGAAATAAAATTAGAACGTTACACAGACTCATACGACGGAAATTAAATGCAAAGAATGATATCGAAAATTGTTATTTCCGAAAATGGAAAATAGAGTGGCCGAGAGTGCATGTAATTTCCTGTTCCACTCTTACCACCAAAACAGCTTGAGTGCAACAAAAGCAAGGGCGAATAAAATTGTGGATTTTAAAAAATTCAGTAAAAACTTTTTTTACCATCAAACGTGAATTTAAACATTTTCATACAGCTAGAATATGTTCAACAAAATATGCTTCCACATCTTTAAGCAAAGACTTTAAATATTTTATGAAACCGAAAAAATTAATGATTCGTTAGCTATCTTTAATATTGCAATACATTCAGAAATATTTGTATAAGAAACGCGGATACCTTATAGTAAATACATTTGATTTTATATCATAGCAAATTTTTTCAAAAGTGGATTAAAAATAATTTTGAATAACGAACAGTTTTCCTAATATTAGACTTCTTATATGTATAACAAGATGCACAATTTGTTTGACTTAAAAACTTCAAGATTCTAGCCGAAAAAAAATCTTCAGATTCGGCGTTTTCTATCCCGGTAATCCTCGGGGCGTTAGTTATGAAATTCATCGGTCGTGATCGAAGCGCTCGAGCGAGAAACCGGAGAAGCGGCAATGCTCGGGGCGGCAATGCTCGGGGATTCAAATGTATATGAAAACAAACAGCTTGAACTTTGGGTGTGATAGACGCAGTTACTTCGCTCAATCTCAGAAATATGCTCTATTAAGTATTTTGGTGTTAGAGTTGTAAAAAAATGAATCAATTACGACTTGAAAGTCCTTAAAGCACCTAACATATAAAAAGAAATACTACAGCTTCCACTTAGCATATCGATTTTGTTCACAAGCATTTCACAAGAAGTTCCCATAAAAGCACGCGGAAATATATGTTCTTGAAACTTTAGTTGACTAAGAATGTAAGATAGGCTTCTAAAAATTTCGCATAGCGTTTATTAATTTCAGTATTTCAAAAATACCACCTGTTTATAGTTGACCATACCCCAAATCGTTTTATTTTTAATATCAAGAAAGTAGATCTTGTCATTTTTAATTAAATATAATTTGAAAATTATGTGGAACTTGTTCAAAATGGTTAGAACCAGAAGAACTAGAAGAACTCTTCGCGTTAACCATGCAATAGAAAAAAAAGAACATTATGGAAACTTTTTGATGATAAATTTCTATTTAAGGGAATAAATTTTTAAGCTGGTTCAAATTAACGCCCTGTCTAGGTGCATTGAATTTCCTTGAGCGTAGCACAGATATATTCGGTGAGCCCAGGAGAGCTGAAAAAGGGCGCCTAGGCTCACCGAAAATCGGTGAGCGTTGATTCTTAAAATTAAAGTTATATTGTATTACCTCAAATAAGGGCTTGTATGTGATGGTATTATTATTTAACAAAGAATAAACGTAATAAGATTCTATACGTAAATATTTTACAGTATTATTAAATTAAAAAATGTAATTTACTGCAATATTAAAAAAAACTGTTTAATTTTAATCAATAACTTCATTGAAAAATAAGCAAATGCAAAATTCAAGTAATTTAAAGTCTTAGATAAATTTCTGAATTTAGAATTCACAACAAAAAAAAAGAGCACAACCGCGGAAATGCTTTAGTGAATGAGTATATAGGTATATTACTATGTGCGAATGAAAATAAATCAATTTTTTGTCAGGTAATGTGTTATTTATTTCTATTTTCGATTTTTTAAACACCACCCACATGAAGTTTATACTTAATTTGAGATCACTCGTCGTCTTGTGTGCTCGATTATACATTACACATTGTTGTTAAATTCGTGAAATTCGCAAACATAACTTTTGATGTGTCTGCCCGACAATTGAAAGAAAAGACGAATTTTTGTCCACATATTGTGTATTATATCCATAAAAAAAACAATACTGAGGTTGAAGTGTGTATGAATTTTATAGAATTATGAAGAACACATTAAAGTTCTACTATCTTACATTTTGATTACTATCCTTCAAAAGTTATTACAAATTAACTAAATTTCTATTTCAGTTTGAAAAAAATCTTTTCAATTATTTTTATTTACAGTTAAAAAAATATTTATGATTTCAGAATATAAAATAATTAAAATACCAGAAAGGCTTTGAAAAAATACTAAAATCACAAACCGACTGAACCTGTCAAATTTTCACATAGAAATTTAATTAAGTTCAAAAATTGACTTGTCGGACACACGCACACATAATTTCATGCACTGTGCAGTGCGCATTTATGTAAGTTCTCGTATTTATTTGAATCGATCTATTCGGTGCTCGATTCATGAATAGATTTTTTTAAAGATTGTCACATATAGAACGAATTACAACACAGATATGTAGGGAAGAGGCTGTTGCTTGAATAACATTTTTGTATAATTATTGCAATTAATTATGTAATCAATTAATTACTCAATTAATTAATTAATTAATTCACAATATTATCAACCTTCCGTCTCAGGTTGTGCGATTGATCGTCTGTACACTGTTTAGATAATAATTTGTATAGGTATATAATTTGCCCTACGTAATTATTCACGATATACAATATATTCATTTATACCAAATACTTATAATTTTCACTTGTGTTTTTAAAGTATCAGGTATTTATAAAGAGCGTCTAAGAAATCGATTGTCAAAGGTAGATACAATATTTCATAAACTTATGCAGACGCGAGATAGGCCATTTTTTGTATAGAAAATGTCGATTGCACTAAAATCATTAGACTTATATTTTTCCTCCATGAACGCGAACAAGAATTTATTGAGTAACTTCATCACAACCATTGTCTAAGAAAATGAGAATGTCATAAATTATAATTAATTTATATTTTCATGAGAAAAGAAATATCAAAATTTCATCTATGGAGAAGTACTTCTATTTACACATGTTATTTATAGATGGTTTTATCTCAAAGATGTTACTTTCAATGATGCTGTGATTTTCTTTGAGTTTTATTCCATATTTTCAGATTATTTAATTTATAGATTAAAGATTATCTTTACTTAAATAATTTCATCCAATCACAAAGAAAGAATAATTTTATAGTCAGGCAGACTCGTACACATTTTTCAATATCAAATTTACTTTTAGAAAATCTTTCGTTTCTCTCACCTTTCAAATTCATATCAAGACTTTCGCGTCTCATGGAAAATTATCTATATGATTCAAATTAGTTTTATTTCGATTTTCACTCAATGAGTATGAACTTTGATATTTTTGGTTAAGAAAGTCTATTTTTAGGACGTAGTGTCAAGTAGAATCTGAGGAAGCACTCTGACTATTCATAAGCTTAAAATTGGAACACTATAACGATTTTAGTATATTTATTTAACTAAATTTGAGTGAGTTAAGAAATATTCAGGAAGAGAGATATACATATAGAGACGTCTGCATTCGTTGGAGAGGAGCGTCGTTATTATTTCGTTTTCTAATGTTTATAGGCCGTTATTTCTGTTTAGATATTTTCAGGAAAGGTAATTTCCAATATAGCTGTACCATACAATGTTAAGAATAATTTTATAATCTATTTTCTGTGGTTGAATTATTCTTAACTAAATCAGAATTTATAAAAAAAAATCTCAAAATGGAATGTTACAAAACTTCAGTCAGTAGAAGTTAATTAAAGTTAATTAAAGTTTAGAAGTTCATTGAGAATATAAATAAATAAGCGATCGCTTTCTTGTAACTTCACTTTAACGTGAAGTTATTGACATTTCATAATTTTCTCCGACGAATATTTTATTTTTTTACTGCAAATATGCAGAATCACGATTTCTTATTTGTCCATTACTTTCCTTGTATTAATACGTATTTATCATTAACTTTATACTATTGCTAAAATTATTATTACTACTATTATTGTGTAATATTATTATATACTTGGTAGTTTCTATGGACAATTTATCACGTTAAAACTTTAAAACATTACACTCGACTTCATAATCTATCGTTTTAGGCGGGATGAGCGCAAATCTTTCTTTTTCAAAAATAATGCTCCACTTAAAAAACACATTCCACTCAGTAAAAAGGTGGTGAAAGTTGTTCGTGAAAATTCAGATAAATTCTTCCTCAAATATTTTTCGGAGATTTAGTTAGAGATTTTTTGAACGATATTTCCTAAGCGAGATATTGTATGAAATATTGTATGCGAGAGAGTAAAAAATGGATAAGGGAGGTATATTAGCATAGAAAAGAGGTCTGGAAAATCACGTAAATGTAACACAGACAAATGCAGAAATTCGAGCATCCTGTTACATTCTATTACAACAGCTCTTCGAGGAATCCGCTTTTCGCAAGTCAGTCTACAAACTACAAAAATTGTGCGATTCCTAAACACTGATTGTTCGCTATGTATTATTTGCATAATTGGCCACAAATTTATTTTCTGACCCTAATCGTGCCCCCAAAAAATTTCGCTCGACCAGCAAGCGAGGAGGGCGACTATCTAGATTTAAAAATTACCATTAAGATCGAAATATTTTGAAGATTTTGATTTCCGTTATCTACAGTCTATAATTAATTCTCGAAAATAATTTGAAAAGTAAAACATGTGCCTGAATGAGTCTCAAACTAAGGAAAGTATTTTTAAAGGAAAAAGGGACCCCCAAAACATTTCGATAATACTTATATGTATAAGGTTTTGACTTAACTTTTCGTTTCTGGATATTAGCGAGACTCAATTGAACCACAATCTGGATCAACCAGTAAAATTGCAATTGCACAGATATCAATTGAGCCTCCCTTTCTTAACGAATCTCGACTTTAAGATCGATTCGATGCTGGAAGAAATGGACCCTCGTTACACCTGCCAAGATTGGCTCTTTATAAATTTCTCGCGCTCTTTTCCGTTCACTCTTGCTACTTGCAAAAAAATAAACATCTCTCGTTATCACTTTTTGTTTTTTTTTTGTTTCGAACGGATTCAGACACATACGCTTCGAAGCTAAAAACATTATGGATCTTGTTTCCTTTTCCTTATTCTCAATTCTACCCACAGTATTATTTCTATTCCTTAAAGTTCACAATTTTTCGGGAACATTAATGAACAATTGTTTCAATCTGGTCATCTTGTTTCTGGGACTTATTGCAAATAGTATATTTGTTTTCGTACCAGATTTGATTGTCAGGTTTTCGAATTTCTCGATTGAATAGATTTATCATTTTAGATTAAGTTTAATCATCTGGGACTGATTGTCGACAGGTTTTACAATAATTTGCAAATTTTTGTTACAATATAACCAGATCTAAAGGAAGCTCAAACGAAAATGTTCTTGTAGAAAAAATTATGTGAGAATTTGCTTTGACATTAAAAAGAAAAATATTTTTTTTAATATCCGCACGGAAAATGCGGTTTTGGGACCCTGGCCCGAAACAGTAAAAGTGACCGATTCCACGATCAATGATGAGTCCGTGTGATAAAACTTACTTTTTCACACTAGTGACGGGAAAGTTTGGAAATATTACACTTTTAACCTTAAGGTCAGGACTCGACTCGGGCGGAACAATAGACCCTCTCAACGAGTGGGTCAATGGGCTGGATGCGAACTATGGATTAACTTCAAGCCCATCTCTTCGTGTTTGCATCAGTATATCGTGAAAACGATTACTTTTGCTGTTTCGTGCCAGGCCCAGAAATCACATTTCCCTTTGCGTTATGTAAAGAAAATAATTTATTAACCAGGTTTCCCCACTCGGTTAACAATGTACTATTTCTAAAACAAAAAGACTTTGACACTAGTTTAACAAGAAAATTTTGATTGTCTAAAAATGGTGTTATAGATTCACTCAATCAAGAGATAATCTTGACAGATGACTCAGACTCGTTTCCCAGCAATAAACTGAGTTTGAAATCGAGTTCTTCAGGTTCGAAAGTCCATTTTCCCTTCAATCATGGCGAATCCATATTCTGGGAAGTAGGATTATGAATTGGAAAGAGGATGTACCAGCCAACTGACATTTCGGTCAGAGGAAGATTGTCTAAGTCGATTTCAGCTTCGCCTAATTCATGATTTTTTCCGAATCCTTGTTTCTTTTCCCAAAGCATCACCAGTAGAATCCTACCAAATGCATCACAGCGAGGATATTTTAAAGTTTCTCGGTATTGCGGATTTCGGGAGTGCTGCACTCGAGTTTTGCGTTTCTGAAGTTTCCGACCTTCAGCACAAAGAAAGGTCTTGATGTATGTATCTGAAATCATCAAAAATGGTATCGGTATAATAGAAAAAGATTTTTTTCATAACAAACGCATGATTTTAGCCTTTTTCGATGACTATAAAGCGGGGCTAAAGTGGTGTTTTTCATGAATGGTGAAATCAGAGGGACCAAAAGTATCCTTTTTCTACCTAGAA
>JAUELO010000279.1:1056458-1070453 GCA_032357855.1 Amphibolips quercusostensackenii | reverse complement strand
TGAAGCATTCTTGCCATTACTGAGTGTCTAATAGTGAAATTTGTAATCCCATGAGTGGCCTCAATTATCTTTAATTTGCAATTAAAATTATCGAAAAAATAGGATATTTTTGCATTTTTCAAGAAAATCATTTGGAACTCGGTTAAAAAACCTTCCTTCATTAAAAAGTAAATAGTGATACGTACAACACAAAGTTGTATAAAATTACTAAATGGCGGCTGATTTGATTTCGAATAAATTCTTTTTTGTCATTTTTAAAGAAATTTTTTCCAAATTCGTTAGTAAAACAATTGTATCAGAAGAAATAAGCAAGTGATGCATTATTGTGAAAATTATGAAAAAAGTGGCTGTATAGAGCGCGATATTTAAACGGCTGTCAAGAAAATGTATCAAAACAAAATGTATCATTTTCCAAGTATTCGTATGACCCAACATTTTCTTTTTTTATTGACTGTATTTTATTCCAAAACTTTATTAATTGTTCGTAGACTTGATTTTATTATGAAATATATAAATTATAATGAAAAAGTGTAAAAAAAACAATTATGTACTAGTTTATTCTTACTGATACAATTGTAACTAGTTTTGACAAAACATAATTAGAAATGACAAAAAATGCGATTTTTTCGAAATAATATAAGCCGCTATTTTGTAATTCCCATTTTTGAGAAAATCGTGACCGCCGCAATGCTGAATTTACGCATTATTTTGAATTTTGCACATGGATACTTTTTTCAGTCTCTCAAAAGTTACCACCCCCTGGGCGGGAGTTTGAATTTATGAAAAAATTTATCAAAATTAGAAGCTTTTGCTCAATTTTTCCCATAAAAAATACATGTCAAAATTCAAGGCTCCGATAAGACCTCTTAATTCTAAATATTATCCGATTGGACTAAAAATCTTATACACAAAAAAATGTTTTTTAGTTATTTTTAATTTCCTAAAATTCTTTTAAATTATATTATTTTTTTTAATTTTTGAAATTATTCTACTTAACTAATTATATATTATATATTATATTATTATTATTATTATTATTATATAGTACATCTTCTCATGTAACATCACAAAACTAGCTGCTGGTAGCACAGCATTTTAAATATCTGAAAATTAGGACCACCCTACTCTATATTCCTTATTCAAGCTCAAAATTATTCAAATCAACAAAAAAGGTCCACTGGTAATTGTAAGGAATTTTATTTTAAAAAAACGGAAACGAATCTAATACAAAATAAGCTGAGGTTTTAATTGCCTATTTTAATATACTTATTTGCATTAGTGTTTTCCCTTTCATTTTTGAAAATAGTCGTAATTTTCATCTAATTTTAATTAATAATATGTAATTTTATTCCTGAAACTATTTTTAATAAATCTAGTCTGTTTGTTACGAAAATTATTCTTTTTCATCTATATCGTAAATTAAATAATTTCCTTAACAATATACATATAATAAAAATTGGCTTAAGTTACGTATAAGTACTTATGAGTATTGGCTTAAGGAATTTTTCGGGTCAAATATCAGATTTACAAAAAAATATTTTTTTATGATTGTAAGAATCAAAATAATATTATTGAGGATATAATTTTAAATAAAAAACATTATTTGTAATACAAAAAACTTAAAACGTACAAAAAATTTATTTTAGCATTGTTTTTTTATTCTACTCAAAACTAGAATAAAAATAAACACTATCCGAAAAACTCAAAGCTGAAACAATTCAAAACATGTTGAAAATATGAAAAACGGTGACAAAAGCTGTTATACAATATCAAATGGAAACAGTTAAGGCAGATGTCGTGCCATGATTTAAAAAATTAAAATGACATTATCAGTTTTGTCTTATAAAAGAAAAAAACATTCTTCTTTTGAAACAAGTTTGATTCTTATGCAAAATAATTATTTAACAATATTTTTTGTAATTTGATTTTTCTTAGTATCGCTTCTCATCAATTTTTGAAAAATAGTTAAAGTTTAGTAACGGATGGCTTATTTTTCGGGAAAAACATCTTCTAAAAGGCTATTTTTTCTAATTTTTAACGTAAAATTTTCTACGTCTGAAATCTTCAGAAAATTTCTTTGGAAAAAACACATTTTTTAACAAAATAATTATATTTGAATATTATTTTACTTTTTTGAAAAATTTGAAAAAATAAAGTTGTAGGGAATATTTTCCCTAAAAATTAAGCCAAGATTTATTTAAATTAAACTGTTTCGAAAAAATTCGTAAAAAGCGATAGAAAAAAAATTCCTTTTCAAAAAGTATTGTCAAAATAATTATTTTTTGATTTTTTAAACTTTTTTCATACAAAAAAGTTCATCCTTTTATTAGACATGATTGATAATATAATTTCAATTCCTAAATTTTTTTCCTCGGAAACCTGATTTTTGGCACGAATACTACCTTAAACAAATTTTTTTGACCTAAATTATGTCTCTGTAGAAGATTATGTTCTAGTTTGATTTAGAAGAAGGTAAAAATCAATGATTGGTTATTAAAAAAAACTTGGTTACTAATTTCTTTCGAGTCAAAATAAGCCTTTTTGGAATGCACCGTTCCTTTCACACGCATTTTCCCCAAAATGATATATTTAAATAAATAATTATGACCTCAACAATTCTTGTTTCAGGGAAGCAATGTAGGCAAAGTTATAGGATAATTTGTTAAGGTGACAAAGTACAAAGAGAAATCTCAATGTTTTTACAGAATAATTTATGTCAAATTTAATTTTGACTATGTTTTAAGCTTATTTATAAAAATTATTTCTAACATTATTAAAATGGTCAAAACTTCTCCGCGCCTGCACAAGAGTATGAAATATGATAATATCAACATTTCCTATTAGAGAAGTGAATTTTTTGACTTTTAAACATTTGTAATGTTCTGGATATTTACTGACCTTAACGTTTAATTTTCAGATTGCTGATAATGTCAAAATTCGAGATAAATAGTGGCGATGAAAAATAATAAATTTCCTAAATTCAAATTTATTTGTTTTAGGTTGAATATTCTGTAAATTTTTAATTATAATTTAAACATTTTTACCTATTTTAAATCGTTTTACCTTCAAATTTCAATTTCAAAATACATTCAATTTTTAAAATTTAAAATTATTTAATATTTCACTACTTCGAATGCTTTAAATTTAAAATAGTTAAATTTTGCTAATGTTTAATTTTTATATTTTTAATTGTTTCACTTAGAAATTTTTAAGTCTGAAAAATATTAAATTATTTTTAATTAAAAATAATCAATTCTGAGGGCTTCGAAGTTAAAGTTTTTGACTTAAAATGAAAGGTTTGACCAATAGAAATTTTTATGAGGACCTGAATTTACGAATTTAAGTTTAATTCAAAAGTCTTACTGGCCATTTGGAATAATTTAAAAGAATACCAGAAAATTAAAAATATCTCAAAAACAGTTTCGAAAAATTCAAAATAATTCAAGGTGAATTCTAAAGAACTCAAAAGAATATGTACAAAGAATTCAAAAGAATTCAGAAACAGGTGCACACTTTTGTCTCAAAAGTAGACCGTAAGCCCATTTTTTTGCTTAAAACAAGCCATCTTTGACTTAAGAAAGGAGCGATTTTCCTGATCCAAATTTTTTCTTCTTCGTGTAAGCAGTTAACCCCTCATTCAAAATTTCTTTATTTGTAAATGGCTTCAAAAAAGTTCGAGCACTTCAATTAATGTATTTCATTTTCAGTGCATGATGTTTGAATAGCTCCTTCAAAATTTTACCTGATGTTTGCTTGAAAATGTCGAAGATTGTTAAACTAAGATTATTTTATTTGAAAGTAAGAAACGCTTGAGGCTGAAATAAAGTCCTTTGTAAGTAGCAAAAGTAAGCTTACAAAATTTGAGAGCAAGACTCCCCTGGGTCATTCCAGAATAGATCGTCTGCAGAGTTGAATTTTACTATTTATAAGTGCCAATATTTATTTAGGTTTCTACAAATTATTTCTAAATATTAGTACACACAGAAAAAAATTAGGAATTTTGGAATTCTGAATATGCCTTTAATTAAGTAGAATTAATTTTGATTTTTGATTAATTTTTCAAAATTTAGATTAAAACTTATTTCACTGCTCCGTATTTCTTACTAACCAACAATATGTACCTTAAATTCAATTTTTCATGACATAATACTCATAACGTCACATACCTAATTCAGGGATAAGAAAATCCCGCGGGGCTATTGGAATAAAAAATACAAAAATATTGAAAAAATTAAGGTGAAAAGTAGAGAAACTGCAAAGAAAGGATTTATTTTGGACCACTAATAATCTCATATAAAAGTGCACAAAAATAGCGTTTGTGCACAAATAAATTTTACACAGCAAAAATTCTTGAATTCCCTTGATATATTTAAATTTTTTTAAAATTTAATGATCCATATGAAAATTTTTTGGAATCCTTTAAAATCACTTGATACCTTTAGGAATATTTTTAAATCTATTGAAATATTTTAAATCTTTAAAAATTGGTTAAAAATTAAGAAATTCCTTAAAATATTGAAAATAATCAGAGGTCCTATAAATGTTCATCTTCTCTCCTTGAATTGTTGAAATTCGTAAAAATCCCCTGAAATGAAATTTCATTTATTCCGGAAAGTATAATTCATTTGAAATCCCTTGAAATCCTTGGAGATAAAATAAAATCCTTTAAATCTTGTGCAATTCCTTGAAGTCCCTTAAAAATCCCTTGAAATCTCTGCAGTCGCTTAAAATACCGTGAATTCAATGAAATTTAATTTATTTTCCAAGGTTTTCTAGAAATCCCTTATAATTTTTTACATATCTCAAAACCTTCTAAGATCCATTAAAATCCCTTGAAATCTTTGTAGATCATGAAAATCCATTCGAAAAAGTATAAATCATTTGACGTCCCTTGAGTATAATTTAAAGTAAATTTATTTATTAAACTGCTCTTTAAGAAACCGTTTCAATTTCTATAAATCTTCAAATTCCTTTGGGATTGTTGGAGATTTATTAAAATTCTTTAATCTTGTGAATTTCCTTCAAATGCTTCAAAATCCCTTGAAAATCTAAAAATCGATGAAATCTTTTAAAACTAGTTAAAATATTTATGAATCCTATAAAATCTTTTTATTCGAAACCACCATGTTATGAGCTTATAACGCCCCTCAAAAGTGAGCGTTAGATAGCCCTTTACCGAGGGGTGTTAGCTGCTGACAGATTATTAATTCCAAACGCTGCCGCACTGACAGATTACTAGTTTCGCAAATGGCCACTGAATAACGCACAATGTATCAAGTAACCATACTGTTTGAAAATTAGTTTAAATATTTAGAAATCCTATGAAATTCTTTTAAAAGCCCTAAAATTAGCGGAACGTCCTCAAAATTCGTTAAAAACATAAAAAATCCTTTAAAACCTTCTTATGTTTGGTAATCTTTAAGATCCTTTAATTTTCTCTGGAGTTGTTTTGAAATTGCTTGAAAATCAATTAAATCTTTTTACATTAGTTACAATGTTTGAAAAATCTTTAAAGTCTTTCTAAAATTCTTAAAATCTGTAGAAGTTCTTCAAAATTTGTTGAAATCTTTTGGAGACCCTGAAAACCTCCTGATATGTTTGGAAATCTTTAAAATGGCGTGAAATTTTTAGGAAATCTGACAAAATCCCCTAAAATCCATGACAATCCTTTAGAATTTCTTGAAATTCCCTAAAAATTGTCGATATCTTACATTAAATAAATCGTCTGCTTGTACTTTTTCCATCAACTCTTACAATATTTTTCGTAAGGGGGGATTACAAAGTATTGTAAGAGATTGCATGGGATTGCATACGACTTCTGAGAGCGTACACCAAATTCAAGGTTACAGTTGGCTGTTTTAAAGCAAAAATTACGTTGTTCAAATATATTTTAGATTTATTGATTTGATCTTTTAGTATTTTCTGTTTGAACTACAAAATTTTTTCCGTGTAATTTGCAAAAACGGCTTGTGCACTGCATCAAAAAATGCTGTTATTTAGGGCGAATACGTGAAACAATTTTACATAAAACAAAATAATAGTATTTTTTACAGAATCAAACCTGAATTTGATATGCATGCATATCAATTTTAGTGTAAATTTTAATACAAAAAGTAAATTTAAAATACTTGGAAATTTCAAATTTTATTCAAATTCAAATTTTATCTATGAAACAAAAACAGGCAAGTTATAACTATTAGTTTCGTTGAATCCGTTACTTTCCCCATTACATATCTCTTAAGGACTAAACTAGAAAAATCTTGAACATTCAGAATGTCTTCAGATGGTCCACCTTTTCTCATTTCATAATGTTTTTGCTGGGACGTCATGTGGTTTATATTTCTAAATACTTTAAAAATCGCGTTAGGTATACTAATAAGAAAGAAATAATAAAAAATTTAATTAATGAAAATTTTTTTAAAAATTTTATTAAACTGTTTGATTCTTAAACTAAAACAATCAAATTTAATAAGCTAATTTCATTGTAATTGTCTTATCATTTCGAAGCGCAGAAAAAAGATTTAACCTTATGCAATATTTGAAGTATTTTAAAACATCAACCATATGAGGTCCCATCAAAAAGTTTATGGGATGAGCAGAGTTAAAGATGTAATTCTCTTAAATTTTGATAGAAATTATTCATAGTAGAGATACATCCCAAGGACAAAATTTAATTGAATTACTATTCCATAATACGGACAAAGAAAATAACATCATGTTAAAAACCACTAAATTTCACATTTCAAAGCAGTATTTTGTATTTACTTTTTTGAATAAAATTTTTATTTAAATTAAAATGAATTCTTACCAAATGAATGTTTAGTTCTGTAAATAGAAATATAATTTTATTTCAAATTAATTAATGTATTTGCTTAAAATAACAGCATTTTGTGATGCAGTGCACATGCTATTTTTGCAACGTACACCAAAATTAAGAAATAATTTTTTTTGAATGGAAATAAATATTAGCACTTATAATTAGCAAAATTTAACTACGTAAACATTCAGGAGCATTATATGCCAATATGATTTTTTTAAAAATTACTTTGCAACCACACATTGTGGGAGAAAATGTACTTTTTTGTTAAAAATAGCCTAGTCTTTAATGTCTGATTATTAATTTTGTTAATTTAAATTAAATTGAACTAAATTATGAATAGCTTCAGAGATATAACTTTTGTATTCTTTATTTGTTTGAAAATTATTTTCATCAAGTTCTGAAAAATGTGACATTTCATACTAAAAAACCTCCAATTTAAATATTTTGCCAAAAAAACTGTTTATAACAGAGGGATTGTTAACTCTTAAATGATTTTTGTGATAAAATGTAATTCTTACGTTAATACAAAGCCGTTTCAGCAAAAATAATAATTTTATAATATTTTTACCGATAATAAACTGTTTGCTAATTTCTTTATCGAATTAGCTGATGAAAATTAAAGTGATCAATAAGCGAATTACTGGTATTCTGTAAGTCCTTATGTATTGATTTGAGACAATATAAAGTTTATATAAGCATTTATGAAAGTATCAAAATATGTTTAGTAAAAAAAACGTCGTTTTTTCCATACTTTAAGTAAACATTTTGTAAATAAACACATAAAGAAGTTAAAAGTTCCGATTGTGAGTCTCTTCAGTATTTAATGAACTTTAATTGTGACTCCGGATTTAAAAACCAGCATAAAATATCTGCAGCCGCATTAGAATGTTCGAGTTGTCCCCTGATGCCTTGAAAATCGTTTTTTAAAACTACAATTTTCAATAAATCACTTTGAAAGAAATTTCATAATGCATTTTATTTTCTTTTGTAAAAAAGTTTTGTCTTTTACCGTTTTTGAAAAAGTGAAAAATGGGATTTTCACTAAAGAAACTTTACAAAATATTCTCACATTAACCTATTTCGCAAAATAAAGATCAAAATATTTTTAAATAAAAATTGGTGGAGTTATCCTTTAACCTATTCTGAAGATGTGTTATTTAAAACTTATTGGAGTTGTCACAGAAAAAGTTATTATTTTTATTGTTAAGCTTCAATAAAGTAAAACTTTTTAGAAAAGTTCATTATATTCTAGTGCACCTTTTTTTGTAATAAAAAACATTTAAAAAAGCACATCAGCCGAAAAGTAGTTCGAAGGTTAGTCCACCAATTTTCATTCAGTAAAAAAAGATGCATCATGGAATTGCCAACAAAGTGATATCTTGAAAACTGCATTTTTCGAAAAACGATTTTTAAGCCATCATGAGCCAACCAGAACGGCCTTAAACGTCCCAACAAATTTTATGCGGGGTTATGGAATTCAGGAGCCTCAATTTAAAACAATAATCGGATAAAAATTGAAGTCTCTATACTTTTTTAAACAAAAAAAATTCATTTCTTCTGACTGTGCCGGGTCCAGACGATCTATTCTAAGAATGATCCCCCCTAAGAATAAAAAATATAATAATTGAAGTACCAACTGAAGTACTGTGCTGCGAAAGAAGATATCATTTTTTAAAAAGGGTGAAGACGAAAAAAATAAAAAAGTGCAAAAAGAAGAGTAAATCTTACATCTTACCAGAAGCCGGAAACGGTTGTTGACAGTGGCTTGCCAGTGCAATCTATCGGGGTGGTGTGGCGTGCGGTAGAGGGAAGGAGGCCGATTTACCGGTCCTCGGAGACACAGGCTCGCACTGCCACACAATAACTGATGGGACTACGGACTCTCCTGATCGTGCCGGGACACGATGGTCCTCTATTTGTTGGTGGCGGTGGTGGGTGGTCGTGGTTGGCAGTTCGAGGCAGATCGATCGATTCGCATTTCGACCGAGCGAACGGGCAGTTATCGCGTTTATTTGCATTTTCGGAAAAAGAGAGAAAAAACACAATTGAATACAAAAAATAGGACTTCTTTGATGCCCAAAGTTCCTCTGAAGACAAAGCGCACACCGACGCACATATAACGATCAGAACGTTGCGTAAACAGCAAGAAATCGAGTCCTTAATCAATATGATAGAAAATTTGCTTGTTTTTTGTTTTAGTCATGTTGGTCTTGTTATTGTTGGCAGCAGGACGATTAACAATTGCATATCGACTTCAAGATACATGGTGTATAAAAATGCGCAGTCAAGCCAGTGCACTTCCGGGAAAATACCTTTCAAAAATATTTTTGAAGAACTTGACGTCGAAAATAACGGGCAAAAACTGTGGCACAAATGCCGTGAAAACCCATGTTGAAAACCACGTAAAAACAACGTCTGAAATAAATGCAGGTACATTTGTTTTTTAATGTAATTCAATACATGTTAAAATAAAAGAATTGTACATTTATTATACTCATTTGTTTTTTAAATCCAATGTAGAGCAAAAACTAAATTAGAACTCTTAAGGCTTTTTAATCAATGAAAAAAGTATATGTTTAAAACTATTCCAATATTTGACATCGTTCAAGACGCCGTTTTCAAGCCATTTTTTACATCATGTGTAGATATCCCGGATAAAAACCTGCTTGAATAAATTCTTTGTTCATGATTTTTAAAAGCCTAAATAGAAAAAGAAGTACTAGAAATATTACATTTAATTTTTTTTCGGCATTTTTTACAAGCGATGATAGAATTTATCAACTAATACCAAAAAAATTGAGAATACACTCTAAGCCCGATATAGGTCCAGTTTCCGGGGCTGCCTCGCACTGGCCTTGGCCCTCAATCGGTCGCCTTTAAACTTAAACAGTTTAGTGGACATACATGAGTGGCAACCTTTTCTCACCCCGCGAGCTGAGAAACTTGTCGGCCAGCAGTTCTAGAAAGGAATTCAACGGAGCGAAATTCTATCGAGCTTCGAGTGTATAGCTGGTTTCTCCAGGAAAAGTTTCATTTTATTTTTGTTTTCAAATTTTGCAAGTGCTAATAGGACCCATGTCACCAAAAAATTAAGTGGGACTTCACCGGTTCTTTTGCCCTGAAAAAGTTCTTATGAAGCGGAACATATTTTGAACTTCTTTGATACTTTCGTCCTATTTCAGCATTTTTTTGACATAAATCGTCTCAGCACTTGTAAGAATTTAAAAAAAAAATAAAATCGAAAATGTCTAGTACTTTTGTCCCTATTCGCACTTTAAAAAAAAATTAGGATAAGCTGGTTCTTAAGTACTGATTTGTCTGATACCCAGTACTTTAGCGAGACTTTATCTGAGATGGTAATGGAATCTCAATGTGACTCTTTTTTTACTCAGGATGTTTTTGCGACGTCGTTTTTCACGCTATTCGCGACGTAGTTTTTGATATTGTTTTTGACGTCAATTTTTTCAATAGATACATCCGCAATATTATAAAAACGTGATTATTATTCGACTCATAATAAATTAAAGTTTAAAAAAAAGTAAAAGTCTTACTTTTATGATTCTATCATAAATAAGGTGATAGAATAAATAATTGTTTTGTCTTTTTTAAAGGGGATGTTGGCTTTCACTTTTTTTATTTTCTCGTGTATGTTGGAGGTTTTTAGCCGGAAGTTCGGAAGTTTATGGACGCAAAAGAGAAGAAGAGAAACACTAAAAGAGACAGAGAACAGAACCAATGAAATGAACGCTACATACAAATATATACGATTATTTGCCTGACAAAACTCGACCACGATGACGAATCCATATCATTAGTGTCAACGTGAAAGCACGGTAAAGTAAGCGTGCGATTTTGGGTCTTTTTTATGAAAATTTATCATCTGAAAATGTAACATGTAACATGTAACATGTAAGATGTAATATATAACATGTAATACATCATAGTGTCGATACTATCTTCAGACTTCAGATATACAAATACGTACCTGTTAATACTTCTTTAAGCCTATTCATTTTTATTTAGTTAAAAGCAAAAATAAGTTTAATAATTAAGAAATTTGGACTATTTCAAATAAGTTTCATGATTTCTGGGAGTTTTTTCCTGGCGATATTATTCCGCGCGGTCACTTTTCTTAAGGTTTGTCGCTTGAACCCTCTCAACCGCTGATGATGGCTCGCTCGGTCGGCTGAGTGGTAACTAGCTTTGTTTTCGATGAGTTTTGAATTTTACGCTAAGCACTCTTGGCCTCTCCTGAGACCAATTTTATCGCGCTACATTCTTTAAATTGATATTAGTTACTAATTCAAGTTCTTATCCTTGTCTCCTGGTCTAGTTTTGACTCTCACTGTGAGAAGACGTGAAAAAGTCAAATTGACTCGATCGTCTTCTGGTATTGTGGTAAGTAACGAAACAGGTGACCTGTACCTTTTAGTTTCATCGGAAACGATCGTTTCGCGAACGATCGTGGTCGTGGCTTCCGGAGCCTACATCTGCGATAAGCTCATAAAACTATCTTAATATTTTTTTGAATATCAAAAGTGGCGTGTGCGAATTGACTCTCATGTTGGAACTCGGATTACAATTGAATTAGATTGAAATTAATTATAATGGGAGTAAATTATTAGAATTGCGTCTAGCCTACTCATATATCGACTGATTTTGATTCTTGTAAATTAGCATTTTTATTTATACTGGAACCTAGAATGAAAAAAGTTTTCAGACATAACCTGCAGTGGCCTTCATCTTAAGTCTAGAAAGTCCACACGTAAACAAGCAGGGCCGCATGATTAATTTCTGATGGATTTGGGCGCATGACGCAACCTGATGCATGCTGAAAGTGCGGCCCACATGCTGTTTCTCACGCTTGATTGAGCACCGCCTTTCTTACGATCCTACGCTCCCTGCATCAGCAGAATGTGAAGGCCATCAATTTTAGGAGTATTGTAAGTTCAAGGTTTCTAATTGCAGGTTCCAGTGTAATCGAGTTTAAAGTAACAGTACGTTGTTCTCTCGCTTCCCCATGTCAGTCCATTACTGTTTTATTGATAGAATTTATATTTATGAATGAAATAATTTCTAAATTTGCACATGCGCCCATCTTTGAGTTTTCAGAGTCAATAAGACTAACGAGATTGGTAAAAAATTTGATGAAGCATTGTAATTCGTTGAGTCCAGCTGTGTCTTCACAGTAAAAACAGAGTGAATTTTCGTTGCGAGTGATTTTCAACTAGATAAAGTTACATTTTTCCGCATCGAAAAAAAACAAGATTCAATAGAGTTAGAATGGTAACCATTTCCCATGTGGTGCGTAAATCTTTACACGTAAAGGTAATATTTGTTGCAGGTAAATATTACTCTGAAACCACTGCAAAGATTACATTTTGTTTTTTCTGTGTTACATTCAACGGCTTGACGAGGATCAAACACTTAGGGGCCGTCCATAAATTGTGTTACCAATTTGAGGGGGGGGGGCATTAAAAAAGTTCGGTCAGCGGTTCACTGACAAGAAGTAAGTGGAAGTAACGTTACCAACTCACACAACCATAAGTACGCTTCACGATCATAAATTTTAATTAAGATTGCGCATTTTGCTTAAATGTGAACTAAATTAGTATAACCCAATTCTAAAGTCCAATTCGAAATTCATCTCGTTTGGTTACAAATTTTACTACTTGGTTAGAAGTTTGACTACTTCGTTCAAAAGTTATTTTTTAATTGAAGATTCATTTCCTTGTTTACAAATTTGTATATTTTGTTGAAAGTAATGAAAACTAAAAATTTATTTATTGAATTTTTGGTTGAAAATGATTTTTTTAAGGTAGAAATTTAACTATTCGGTAAGAAATTTACCTTATTTAGTTAAAAGTTCATCTATCAGGTTGAAAATTTATATATTTTGTTGATAATTCGCCTTTTTTGGTAGAAAATAATACTAAATAAAAAATATACTAAATATTTTGTATAAAATTTATTTTCTTGCTGGAGAATTAATTTTTTCAACTAAATATGAAACTATTCCATTTTTGGTAAAAATTGATATTTCAAATTAAAAATTGATCTTTTCCAGTTGAAAATTTATGTTTCCTGTTGAAAATTCGTCTTTCCTGGTAAAAAATTAATGTTATTGGTTAAAAATTCATGCTTTTTGACTAGAAATGTAACTGTTCGGTTAAAAATTTGGTAGTGTCTATATGTCCGGACACACGCCACGTCCCCTTTCCTTTTCCAGCTCCCCCTCTCTTTACCCGGTCCGTACGTTTAGGCATGGCCTGAACTTGAATTCATATTTTTAGTTAAAAAATCAACCACTTAATTTAAAGTTAAACTACTTTTGAAAAAATGCATTGTTTTCAGTTAAAGATTCATTACGTTATTTTATCATTCATTTGGCTTCAAATTAACTTTGTTGTTGAAAAGTCACAATTGCCGGTTAAAAATGTTTATTTTTCATTTGGATATTTGACTATTTAGTAAATAATCACCTTTTTGTTGAAAAATCATATTCAAGGGGTTGAAAATTAATTTTTTACTTAAAAATATAACTATCCCATTTTTGGTTGGAAACTTATTTCTAAGTTGAAAATTCAACTATTAAGTAGAAAGTTCATTATTGAAAATTCTTTTATTTGGTTGAGGAGTTCACTATTTTGTTAAAATTCGTCTTTTTTCGTTGAATCTAACTTATAGAGAATTCGTTTTTTTCGCTAAAAAGTAATTTTTCAAACTGAAAATTGAAAAATTTTATTCTTGGTTAAGAACTTATCTTTTTTATTGCAAGTTTATATATTTTGTTGAAAACTCATCTTCTGGTAGTAAATTAATTTTCTTGAGTAAAAATTTATCCTTGTAGGTTACAAATTCAGCTCTTGGGTCTAAAATTTAACTGTTTTGTTAATTTCAGCTTTTTTGTTCAAAAATTTAACTCTTTTGTTAAAAATTCGTTCTTAAAAATTTAATTACTTGGTTGAAAATGAAAAAACTATATTTGCCAACAAAGGGAGACGGCGGGTGTTACAAATTCCCTAAAGTTGTTAACGTACTTTATGGATGGCTCCTTATAGCAACACTACGAAAAATGACAGGGGATTATGCATGGATCCTGGTCTTGTTGCTGGAACACATCGTCCCAGTGACACACAAGTGCAAGTTCAAAATTACACCATTTCCACATATAT
>JAUELO010000279.1:991130-1006921 GCA_032357855.1 Amphibolips quercusostensackenii | reverse complement strand
TCTGATTACAATTATCTGAAAGACGAAGGGTAGAACGTTGTCTTGGAAGTTAATTTCGCAAAACTGAACTGTCGTTCCAAGTACTGATCATTTCCCCTTTTCTATTTTTTGTTCCAGTGACGGGGTTGGAGCCAGACTTCCTTTACCCACTAGAGAATGTAACAATCCCGCAGGGTCGAGACGCTACCTTCACCTGCGTGGTGAGCGATCTCGGTGGATACCGGGTGAGTCCTTCCTCCTCCGCGAGTGGAAATCACGGTGGCACCAGGGCCCGGGTAACTATCATACCATTTAACGTGACCGCCTGCTGTAATGGACCTACTTAAACACCTACTACTACTGCACTCTGCGCGTGCCTGCAATTCAGCACTGCATTAACTGCACTTCGCCGCTATGAAACCACTTACATATATATAAGTCATTCCAAAGGTTTTTTTTTTAATCGGCTGCACGTACATGTCAGCGATTTTTTTTCCTAACAGAAGGTGCCCAAAACCCTTCAAAAACGAAATATTAGATTTTTGATGTCAGAAATGGACGTGATTTTTTTTTGCTGAAATTTGATTTTGTCATTTGGAGTTCTATGATTGAATTTATTCCATTGAAAGATTAGTTTTAGAAAAAATATTTATTGTATACGTATATTAAAAACTAAAAAAGGCATTGTAATTTCAGAGGTACAGTTCATTTTTGAACCTATCTCTATTTTCACGGTTTTAAGGATTTTTTGTAATATTGCTTCAATCTAAAAATATTATGCAGATAAAGTGTTTATTTTGTAAAAATACAACTTTTTGTGCACAAAATTTGTATGTAGAATCAATAGTTTTTGAAATAAAAACAATTATGATTTTTCAAAATTGTTGACTTTCTGTTTTTTGTATTTTTTTGCGAAGAGGTTTTAGAAAATAATACTAGGCAATAGAAAAAAAATGTTTTGTATTTTTTTCAAATCTATTAAATGCGTTTTCTAAAGAATGAAGGCAATTTACCCGACTGAATATAATTACTGCTCAAATGACCATAACCTTATGAAATTTTTAAAATAAAAATAAAATGTATTGTATAATCATACCTAGTAATCAAACTGTATTGTGTTAGCCAAGCAGAAGTACTAAAACAAAAACTAACTTTTTTGAAAAAAAAACACCCAAATTCCGCATCTGGTAATACAAATTTGTTCATATTATTAATAATAATTCTTCAAACACCAATTTTTTGTCACGGTAATATTATGAGACAAACTGCTTATAACATATAGAAGAATAACCTGAAAATAATAAAAATGATAAAAAATGTACTTTTAGCAAATAAGTTGGTGATAAACTGATTTAATGATTGAATGGTTAATATCAAATTATCTTCAAGTGATTTCCCTCCATCAACTTGTGGTATTTGAAATAATTTTCGCGCCATTGAGAAGAACTGAGAAGACCGAATTTAAAAATAATTTTTCGTATGTATATATATATATATATATATATATATATATATGTCTGTTTATAAAAAAATGAAGATCTTTTTCCAAAATTGGCCTTGACATTTTTCTTAAAAATTTAAGCAGCTTTTAAAAAAAATTAAAATTGGTTAATATTTGTAGTCTAAATCAAATAACATTTTTTCGTAGATCGGTATAAAGTGTAAATTTTCAATTAATTACTTGCAAAAAATTGTTGGTTCTCTAAAAATTAAATTTAATAATACATACATACGCATTTTATCGATAAAAAAAAGATTCTCATTTATTATTATTTAGAATTGTTCTCTAAACCTTCTTTACAAAGAAAAATATTCAAAAACACAGTTCGAAATTTTATAAAATCAAAAAAGATTTATTTCGAAAACTGTTGATTGTAGAGAAAATCACGAGTAAAAAATAGTTATAATTTCTTAAGGTTTTTGAGCCTGTTGTAAAAGTAAATTATGAAAAATTAACATCTTTCTTGATTGATTAGAAAAAAATACAAGCAACTTTTTTTTATCGTAAAAACGAGTGTCATTTTAAAACTATTGACTGCATGAAAAGTGTTTTACAGAATAATATATATGTAATTTATTGAGATCTAGATGTTTTGTTAATTTTATCCAAAAACAATGATTTTTTAAAAATTGTAGTTGTAAAAAGGTGACGCTTCACCAAATATACAATTTCTCTGTAGAATATTTTTATACAAAAGCAATAGTTTTGAAAATAAATTACAAATACGTATAAAGTTTAGACTATAGCAATTAAGTCAATGTCAGAATGGTAAATTTGATGAAAGTAGCAGCTTCAACCTTCCAAATATTTATTTCAGAAATTGTAAAGCGGCCTGATTTTTTATGTCTTGACATACGTGTACAGTGAACATTGCCCCTAAAACTACTCTCTGAACTACCATTACAAAAAAATTGACAGCTAAATCGCTGACACGATCACGCAGAATTTTATCTGGAATTTTAAAAAAATCTTTAAAATGACTCATATTTAATTTAATCAAGAATTTCAATATTGTAATGGCTAATTTATGAAATTAAATTACTTGTGTAAATTTATAGAAACAAAGGAAGAAAGGATTTAGTAAATTAATTGTCTGCATTAAGTTCCTTTGTCGATTTAATTTCGTTGAGCTGGAAAATCCTTTAAGAAAGAAATTTGTCTCTGGAGTTCACATTTCTCTCGACCAGGGCTTAGTCTAAAGGACAATTGTACCCAAAAAGTGGATCTGTAAATTAAAAAATTCTAAATCTTCCTTTTTGGTGGCTGTACAAATTAGTGAAAATATCAATTATTATTTTTAATTAAGACATGCAACACTCCTTTTTTTTGTCAATTTCCTTTAAAGTATTCTCTTTGTCCCCAAAATGTTTCTAAATATTGCTTGACACTATCTTACGTCAAAATTCAGGTACAGTATAATAATAATGATTTTCAAACATCAGCGTATACAGCGTATACATATAAGTATGTACAAAAATTCTAACTCGTCCTGTCGAGAGTCAATGTGCTCTTACGCTTCTGGATTATTTATCGGAAAGTCGAAATCTATATGTTTATATTATGTTTAATATCTATATGTATGCTATATATACTTTTTGCTTAAATGCGCTGCGTCTCGGCGAGCTTGTGAGAATGGTAGTGAAAGAGAAAGAGAAAACAATGATAGAAGAAAGAGAAAGGTCACGTGTAGGCTCAATTTATGAACTCGTTATACCGGCGTCTTTGGCAATTTCCGGCGCGTTGGCGAAGTGGGTGTTTTGTCCGTATCTGTGTCTGAAAAAAATGGCACTTTGTCAGAATCCACGTTCCGTTGTCTCTTTTCATCCAACATTTAACCTCTTTTAGATTTTTCAAAAATTATTTATTTGGGTTAATTATTTGTTAAATAAATAGTTTTTCCATTAATTACATAAGGATTTCTCTAGGTGAGGGGGGGTCCAATAAATCTTACGAATCCTTACTAGGGGGGTCCAAAGCATTTTTTACGCGAGTCTCATCTTTCTCATTATTTTTTCAAAATATAATTACCATTTGTTTTGGCTATTAAAATTAATCTTTATACTATCATGCACATTATATCATTATTTGTTTTTTTTCTTGATTATATTGTTTCACATTACATATGTACGTTTAATACATATGGAATCAAGTTTTAAAATTAATCTTGAAATCTTGTGTACACCTACAATGAAATCTCGTAGAATCCATAGAAATCTTTGCAAACCTTTGAAATTCCTTGAATTATTTTTGAAATTTTACAAATACTTTTAAATCTTTTAAAGCATGTACAAATTTTGTGAAATTCTTTGAATTCTATGAATATTGTACAAAATCTCTTAAAACCACATTAAAACGATTAGGCTCCGTCGAAATCCCTTAAAACCGTTAAAATCTGTGAAAATACTTTAAATTACTTAAAATTCTATTAAAATTCCTTATAATCCTTTAAAATCCGTGGAAGTATCTTGAACTCTCTAAAAATTTGTTAAAACTATTGAAATTCCGTGGAATATTTTAAAATCTTACAAGATTCTTGAAATCTTTAAAAATTGTGGGAATGTTTTTAAATATCTTAAAATCCCTTGCAATATCTTCTTGAAATCCGTCTAAATTCCCTAAAATATTTTATAATGCTTGTAAATGTTTGGAAATCTTTTAAAAATTCCTTTAAATCCCTTTAAAACCAGTCAAAATACTTCAAATCACCGGAAATCTTTTAAATCCTATAAAACTACCTAATAATCCTTTAAAAATCGTTGAAATCATGTAAAATCTCTAAAAACCGAATAAAATCCTTAAAATTCCGTGAAATATTTTGAAATTTAAGGAGATCCCTGCAATCCTTGAAATCCGTCTAGATTTAAGTGAAATCTTCAAAATCCGTGGGAATCTTCCAGAATCTGTTTAAATCCCTTAAATTATATTAAATTCTTTTAAAAGTCATTGGAAATCATGGAAATTCTTTAGAATTCCTTATGATGTTGGAAAATCATTTCCGATTCCGCTAAATATTTTTAAATCTCTTAATATCGTTTAAAATCCTTACAATTTTGAGAAATATTTCGAAATCTTACGTGATCTCTTAAAATTCTTGAAATCCCTTCAAATTTTTGGAATCCCTTTGAAATTCATTCAAACATTTAAGATTTGTGGAAATTTTTCTGAATCTCTTTAAGTCGATTACAATTTGCTAAAATCAATCAAAATTCCTCGAAATCAGTTATTTTGACTGATTTATCAGTATCAGACTGATTTATCATTTTGTAACTAGAATCCAGTCACTGATTGAAATAAGTTAAAATTATAAGTGATTAAAATTTATAGAGTTTGAAAATCCGTTATATGTTTTTAAATTTTACGGAATCCTAAAAAATCCATAAATATACTTTAAAATCATTTGAAGTTTCTTAAAATCTTTTGAAATCCCATTATATCCTCTGTTATCCGTCGAAATTCATGAAAATACTTCGGAATTACATAAAAACTTTTTGAATACTTTGAAATTTTAGAAATTATTTTAAAATACATCGAAATCCACGGAAATTGCAATTTATTTCTTCAAGTCCGTCTGATATTATACTAGGTTATTTCTTCACTCTTAAAATCTTTTTAAATCTTTAAAAATCTGTGGAATCACTCGTATTCCTTTAGAATCGTTTCAAATACCATAATACTTTTGTAATCACTTTAAAATCTTTTTAAATTTCTTTTAATCTTATAAAATTTCTTGAAAGCTTTGGAAATATCATTAATTTCCATAAAAATTGTGTAATTCTTTAAACTACTTTTTAGTCCTTAGAAACATCTTAAGATCTCTTGAAATCCGCTGCAATACTTTCAAATCACTAGACATCTTTTGAATCAATTAAATGTTTTAAGATCTTTTTAAATCTCGTTTACGATGAAAATAGTTGATATATTTTTGATATATTAAGTAAAAAATATATTATCTTACGTAATAGGAGGGAGGGGTCATAAAATTCTTACGAATTCTAAAATTTGAAAAATTATCCTTACGTAATTAATGGACGTTTCCTTATTTATCACTTTAAAGACAAGATAATATTTTATGAGGTTAAAAAATAGTTGAGTATGTAAACTTGTTAAATGCTAATCAAATTTTTATTGACAATAAATCTCAAAATTGTATATAATCTGGTTTCTAACAAAGTGGTACTACATCATGGAAGTTTTATACTAAAAGATAAAAAATATTTATTAAAACTTACCCGCTTGCAAATTTGCTGAAGATTTTACACCATCGTCAAGTGAATCCCCAGTACTATTCAAAAATATAAATTACATGAAATAATATATTATGATACTATAAATTTCATTTTAATTGATTACTGACCTTAATTGACTTACAATTAAATAATTTCGTAAAGGATCAATTATATCAGTATTTTAATGTTCAATAAATATCCAATAGTTTGAAGAGAAAACTTTTATTTTGTATTTTTGGACTCACGTGTCATTTTCGTGTTCCACTACGAGTTCTGCAACGTCACTACCTCTTTCGATTATTTGTGCCACGTCCTTAAAACTTCGATCGACAAGTGACACTCCAGACCACTCAAGAATCTGAAATATAAAATTCAGGGCAGTTGAGAAAGCGAACGGTTTCCAAACATGGGAAATATATTGCCGAGGAACGATTGCTTATATGAATAAAAAGCATCATTGGATCTATTATTTGAGAATCCGAAGCACTTCGGAAGACTTTGAGTATTCTCACCTCTTATTTTCACTGCTTTTACGCGAAAAACATGAACGAGAAATATATCAAACTTAAACTATCATTGAAAAAGTTCATTTTCAAAACATCAGACTACTAAAAGTTACTTCTTATTCTTCATTTTATCAACAAAAAAAATCAAATTAGATTTTTTTCAGGCAAAACATTGACCTGCACTACTATCCTAAAAACGCCAGATCATTCTCGGACCCATAACACTGAGTCCACCACGACGGAATGTCTAACTGAACATTCACACCTGCTACTGTCTAAAAAATTGACGACTCAATATTGACATTTTGCTGTCATATAAATGCCTGACCACACAATGTCTTATACTACTGAATCACTAACATGAAGTGCCTGACTAAAAAAATAAAAAAACATTAACATCTATTATTGTTCTAAAAATGACTGAATATTCACATGGTATACTTCCAGATTTATGTATTAGTTTTTTTTTGGTCTGATATTAATTGTTTTTAACAAAAAATTTTACTATTCCAATGGAAGATTGATCATTTTAGTTAAAGATTTATCTTTTTCGTTAAAAATTCTTTTGAAAAGTCTACTATTATATGTTTGGCTGAAAATTCTTTTTTTTTTTGGGTAAAAGATTGAAAATTTTCTTTGGTATAAGAATAATCACTTTAGTTGAAAATTCATTCGTCTGGTTAAAATTGAACTATTTTATTAAAAATTAATTTATTTTGGCAAAAATTTCATCTGTTTGGATAATAATCCAGCTATTTTAAGTTCAAAGTTAATACTTTGTGGTTAAAGTTTTTATTATTTGGTTAAAAATTTAATTATTTTGCAGAAAATTCAACACTTTTTTGGAAAGTTATTCTTTTTGGTTGTAAATTTAACTGTTTAACTGAAAATTCATCTTTTTTTTTTAAATTCAACAATTGGTTGAAATTTTTTCTCATGAGTGAGTTATCTTTCTTGGTTGATAATTCAACTCTTTTGATGAAAATTTGTCTTTATAGTTTAAAAATTCATCTCTTCTGGTAGAAATTTATTCTCTTTGGTTTAAAAGTCTAACTATTTTGGTTTGAAAATAATTATTTTTGGTCGATATGTCAACTATTATATTTTTGGTTGAGAATTCATTTTTTTTTAATCGTTGAAACTGTTATTATTGGATGAAAATTTAATTATTTTCTAGAAAATTTAACACTTTTGCTAGAAAGTCGTTCTTTTTTATTGAAAATTAACCTGTTTTTCTTTAAATACTACTCTTTGAGTTAAAAATTAAACTAATCTGGTTAAAAATTTAATTATTTAGTTGAAAACCAACTTTTTTGTTATAAATATAACTGTTTTGTAGAAAATATGCCTTCTTGACTTGAAACCTATACACCACGGTTACAACTTTTTCTTTTTTGAGTAAGAAATGTTTTTAAATTCAAAATTAAACTTTTTTGATAAAAGTTGGTCTTTTTGATTGGAAATGCAACTGTTTGGTTCATTAGTAATCTAGTTTGTTTGAGTATTTAATTATTTTGTTAAAAATTCTTCTTTTTTGGATTACTATAACTGTTTTTATCAAAAATTAAAAAGATGTTTAGTTAAAATATCAACTGTTACATTTTTAGTTTTTATACGTAATTGTATATCTGAAGAGGCCCTTCGTCGAAGGGCAAAACTTTTGAAGTTTCAAAATAAATTTTGAATCAGCATACCGACAACTCTAGCATCCTTCATTTAATTCAACTACTTGGTTGAAAATTGAACTGTTTTGTTACGAATAAATTTTTTTTGTTGAAGATTCGTCATTTTAATTGAAAATTCACTTCTCAGGCTAAGGATTTCACTATTTTGTTGCAAATTCTTTTTTTTGACAATTAATTTCTTTCATTAAAAGTTTAGCATTTAATTTTAAGTTCATCTTTCTGAGATTAAATTTCAACAATTTGGTTAAAAATTCATGTATCTCTCTACTAAAAATCTACATTTTGTTTGAAAAGTCAAGACCTTGATCATAAATTTATTTTTATGGTTGACGGTACATAATTTTAGTTGAAAATGTATCTTTTTGGTTGAAAATTAATCTTGTATAGGTAAAGAATCAACTATTCGCGTAAAATGCATGTATTTTGTTAAAAACTGAACGTTTCACAAAATATTATCTGTTGGTTCTAGGAATTCGTAAATAATCCATGAGCGGGAGACGGAGCTAGGTAAATCTAGAGAATCACTTTTAGAAATTACTAGCCTACGACTTTAATTAAAAAGCATGATTACTGCCAATCGACAGATATGGATACAGTTATGTAAAAGTTAATTATCGATCCGCATAAAAGGATAATTTTCGATCTGAAGTCGATAATAAAACTGATATGCAACGTTTTAATATCCCTGGATTTACTGTGGTCACAACTATTAAGAGACTGACTGTACGTTGTCCTCTACTACTAACCTTAAAGTATCCCCTTCTGTTCCTATATGCTTAATACCCTATAACTGACTATCCGTCGATCTGTACTATTAGGTACCAACTATGGAATAGCTGATCGTACGTTGGCTTCTACTTCTGAATATACATATATCACTTTCCTCACCCCTCCACAAATTGCCAACTAATTTATTTATTTTTTTAGAAACTCATTTTGTATTTCAACTATGTACGCTGTCAGGATCAATCTGAAAACTGAAAAAGAATTGAATCACGCTTAATATTTCTCTCGTTACAGAATAGTGGCTGAATTCTGTTTCAGTAAGTTATGACGTCCTTTTTTGTTAGAAATGAAAGATTTTTTCCGTGCACTTTCATAAACTATGGCATCGCCTCCTCCTCTGTCCCTTAAACTCAACGGTATACTCTCCCTATTTTCTACACTTTTCTCCATTTATCACTCTCTACTCACCCTATTCCTGACATTTCAGATTGCGTGCACTATTTGTTTCATTTTTAAAAACAGATTACGCTCTTTCAGTGCCATTCAAAAACGACGAGCCCAAAATGCTATCAAAATAGGAAAAGGAGGGTGGGTTTTTACATAAATAGAGGAATAAATTCCCTAAAATAAAATAAATGTACATATGCCATATCGATCTCAATATGAAAAGCTTAAGATTTTACGTCTAAATATATAACGTTTTCACCAAAACAGTTGTATTTTAAATAAATAAAAATAATTTTTTACCAAAAGAGATTAATTTTCGACAAAAGAGTTGATTTTGAAGCTAAAAAGTCAAGTATTTTACAAAACAGTTGGCATTTAAACCCGAAAATATGTATTTTCAACAAATAAAAATTATCATTCCAAACCACATAGTTGAATTTTTTAAAACAATAAAAAATACTCTTAGGACAAATTGTTGCATTTACAACTCAAAAAATGAATTTTTAACCTAGAACTTTTTAATCCAAAAAAGATAAATTTTTAATCCAAAAGAACGAGTTTTCAACAAAGCAGTTGAATTTTCGAAAAGAATGTTTTTTTAGTAAGATAGTAAATATTTCAACAAAAAAGTTTAAATTTTCGTCAAAATTGTTGACCCTTCAAGCAAAAGGGTCGATATATTAACAAATATATGAATTTATAACCAATAATTAAAAAATTCAATGAAGTGGTCGATCTTTCGAACAAAAAGTTTTAGCTCCAACCAAAAAATTTGCATTTTTAACCAAATAGTTAAATTTTTAAACAAAAAAGAATATTTATTTGAAAGACAGTTCAATTGTTAATCCTAAAGTATAAATTTTCTGTTAGCGCAGATGAATTTTCAAAAAAATCATAAGCTTTTCAGAAAAAAAATTAATTTTTAAGAAAGTAGTCCAACTTTCAGCTAAGTAGTTGAATCTTTAAGCTAAAAAGATAAAAAAACCAAAAATTTTATGGTTAATATTTCAACGCAAAACATTTTTAATTTTAAATCGGAAACAGTTAAATTTAACCAAATAATATGAATTCTCAATAAAAAATTGATTAGTTTCATTTTTAACCAAATAAGATCAAATTTCTTCCAAAAGAGATGAATTTTCAAACTCTAAAGACGAATATACTACCATAGAGTTGAATTTACAATTAGGAAAGATTTTTCAGTCAAGGGAGAAATAAAATAAATCCAAATTTTTTCATTTTCAAACCAAAAAAGCGAATTTAACCCAAAACAGTTGAATTTCCAAACGAGAAATATAAAGTTTCAACTAAAAATTTCACTTTGAACCAATTATTTAGATTTTCTACAAAATAACAGAATTTTCAACCAAAAAAATAATGTTTAACAAAGCAGTTGAATTTTCAAGTAAAAAAGACATTTTTTCTGCAAAACAGTTGAATTTTAAAGAAAAAAGTTAATTTTCAGCCAAACAGTCAAATCGCAGTAAAAAAATTGATTTTCAAGCCAAAAGAAGCAAATTTTGAAAAATAGTTCAATTTTGAGGAAAAAAGATGATTAACGAACAGAATAAATTGTTAACAAAGTAGTTTAACTTTCAGCCAAACCATTAAATTTTCAGCCAAGAAGTTTATTTTCTACAGAAAAAAGTGCATTAAAATACATACATTTTGAACCAAATTCTTGAATTGTTGCCAAAAAACTATAAATTTTCAAGCAATAATAGAATATTTAAATTTTCAGTTAAGAAGTTAATTTTCAAGCAAAAAAAAACTAATTGTCAACGAGATAGTTCAATCCTCAATCAATCAAATGAATGTTCAAACAAGTAGTTCTTCTTTCAAGCAATTACTTGAATTCTGAACCAGAAAAACATGAATTCCTAATGAAACATTTAATAGGTGAATTTTCAATGAAAAAATATAAATTTCAAATGAAAAATTTAATAGTTGAGCTTACAACCAAAAAATATAAATTCTCAATGAGAAATTATTGAGTTAAATTTTCAACTAACAACGATCAATTTACAACCAAAAATGGAATAGGTAAATTTTCAGTCCAAAAAAGAATTAATTTTCAACTAAAAAAAACAATTTTCAACAAAATAGTTCAACCTTAAACTATTAAACAATAGAGATCAATTTAGAATTAAAAATATGATAGTGGACTTTTCAATCAAAAAGAATGAATTTCCAACGAAAAATAGTTGAATGTTCTTATCGGGTTTTATTCATTCAGTTCGCTATTGAGCGAAAAACGACAAAAAAGGAAAGTTTCTTAAAACAGGTGGAAATAGAAACATTTTAAAAAAAGGATGAAGAGGGAAATAGGGGAAAGAGTCACAAATCGTTTTATAACTTCCCCCCTCCCCACATCTGACAGTGCACTGTAGTTTTAGAACAGCCCCTTATCCCTCTGCTTGAAGCTTTTTATATGCAGGAAAATAGAGGCATGCTGATGCATATATATAGGTACAAGTGCAAGATATCGTGTGGAGCTGGTATCTTTGCGTAGCAGACTCAAAACATATTTAGATTTCCGTATACACATTTACATTTTCATATTCATTTACATTTTCATACACGTTTATATTTTTATACACAGGTGCATTTGCATACACATTTAAATCTTGACATACAGATTCAGATTCTTCTGCATAAATAATGAACACGAACACAGCTAATAGACTACCTCTCACAGGAGTTCGCATCTACAATCTCGGATGGCCTTTTCGAGCGGAAAAACATAAAATATGCCCATTGTGAAAGAGAGAATAAAGAGGAAAAGTAGACCGAAGCAGGTAAAAGGACACCTAACAGGAAAACATATCCCAAAGCACATTTGCCGTCGTTTATCTCGCTTTGTATCTTATAAACACACCAATATAGGATATGAAAACATATGTATTATGTATTTCTGCAAAATGACAAAGCATATAATTAGCAAGTCTCAATATTTATCGCCACATTTTCTAGCTTACTAAATTTGAATTGTTAACGCACATGATAAATACGATAACATTAACTTGATTATTTCCAGCAAGAAGAAGCACGTAAATGTAATTGCGCTTCTGCAGCTTTAGCAACCTCAGTTTCTATATAACTTTATCAGATCAAATAAATTAATTCGTTTCAGTAATTTAAGATGAAGAAAAATCACAAAACAATTTGAAATATATTTCAGAAATTGTAAAAGTATTATGATTGCTTAAAAATGCAGTTATTGTGGTTGTCCAGAATCTGGTATTTCCTAGTGCCGAGTTCGGACAGTTTTTTTCTTAATTCTAAGGTGTCTTATTGGAGGCAATTATTAATCGTATGGATTCGCCGTGCGAGTGCTTCAAACTTTGTAACTTTCGATGACAGCGTGACTCTCATCTAAAAGCGTTATGTTAAGAAAAGAAAAAGCTTCAAGGAAGAAAAAGATCGAAAAGCATTATTTTTAATAATGATACCTACATATTTTGTTTGCAGTTGAAGACATGAGAATGAAAATTGGATAAGGACCATATTTGTTAAGCACGTTGTTACACTCATAATACGAAGTATCTAGGCTCACGAAAAAAATTTGTGCTACACAGAAAAAAATCGGTTTCTATTTTAAACAAAGAAATAGCATCTAAATGTTCTAAAACAAAATTGCATTATATTGAGAAGGAATAGCATTGAAAGAAATTTAATTGTTTTTTTAATTTTGACGTTGATCATGAGAGTGCACATAACTAAAATTCGAAATGAGTTTGTAAGCAAAGGATCTAAAACAAAAATGAAAGTCTAGTTTCTTCTGACATGAGTAAGATCACCAAATTTCAGTGAACCTACACGGAAAAACCTCGATCCTCAAAATTACGCCGTCTCGGTGTTGTTTTGAGTTGCAACAAAAATGAGACACCGGAGAATCAGAATGCAGCTATGTTCATGTTATAGTTTCTCACTTGAAGTATTTGCTTTAAAATTAAGGGAGTCAAAAATGAAGGGTCCAGAATAAATGTGACTTGTTTGAATTAAGAGTTCTTTTTAATTTCTTTAACTGATAAAATCTTAGTTTTTTTTATTCATATACCTTCAGGTTAAAAAATCAACATTTTACTATTTATCCGTTAAAATAAGCATTAAGTATTTTTTAAGTGGATACTTTTTTCTTTAATGATTTATACTTCTTTGAATATCAATTAGAAAAATGTTCTTTTCTCTACAGTAACGATAGGATTTTTCATGCTTTTTACCAAACATTAGCGTCATTTATGAACCAAAAAAATTTTTAATTACAGGGAAATTATCAGAATTTTTTTTTATAGGCTACCCTAAAATATTTTTAATTTATATTGAGAATTTTACTACTAATATGGTATAATAATTTTTAATTGATAGCCTCAATAATTCAAGAATTTTAAATTGAAATCCTTCCGAATCTATAATAATTTTAAATTAAAATATTGAAAATATTAGGACAATTTCACTATCAAATTTTCTAAACGGCAAAATTTGGTATTCAGGGGCTTGATAGTCTTCTAATATGTAATAAATTTTAGATCTAAATATTCTAAATTGTTTTGTTTCAATTTTTACCAAATTTTTTGGTTTTATGTCTAAACGTAGAAAATTGTCTGGTTTTCAGATTCTTTGATCTCTTAGAATATCAAATAGAAAGACTTGATAGTTGCAAAATTTTCAGTATAAAAGATTAATTTATTGCCTCCGGAATAAATTTAAAATAATGAAAAATTGATACAATACTTTGTCGAATGTTAAACGAATAAAAAAGTGTTGCCTTTTTCAAGTCTAAATTTTCAACGTTTTTGATATAAACTTACTTCAATTTAGACATTTTTTCAGGATAATTTAGTTTTAAAGGTTTATTATTTAAATTTTCAAAATGGAAATCAAGATTCAAATTTCAATCTTACATTTTAATTAATTTATGTAATAACAATTCAAAATTTTAGAATTTTAGAACCTTTGACTTTGAAACATTTAATCTCGTTTACAATTTAATATCGCCAAATTGTATTCCTTTGAATAAAAAATGATTAAATTTTGTATTTGTCATATTGACCTATTATGGAAATCGATTTTGAAATATTTAACATTGTTTAATTTTGACGCCATGAGTGAGAAATGATACAGCTTTAACTCTTTTCTTATCAAATTGTCTAATTTAAAAAATGGTAGTCTGTAAATTTTCGATTTCGGAAACTTTCGATTTAAAATTCATTAATTTAAAACTCTTTTAATTTCAAACCCTTTATTTATAGATGGCAAAAATTTAATGCCTTTTTATTCCATTCAAAGTATTAACTATTTTCAAAATTGCACCTAACCTAAAATTGTTTGATTTGGAACGTTTTTAATTTAAGATCATTCAATTTTTTTTTTAATTTCCAGCGATTCCAATCATAAATTATTAGTAATTGTTTATAAAATTTAAAAAAATCTGATATTCAAAGATTTGTTCAATACATTTTTGATTTAAGGCAATAAAAATACAGGGTCGTGAACGCGAGCCGTTTGCGCGTGTACTTACTGCTAGTTACTAATAATCTATTACGACCTATTTTTTATTTTTAAAATCAAAAATCTTCTTAAGAGGGTATAAACTGTAAGCCACTGTTAGAAATTTCTATAAGAATATTCAGAGGCGTATCACTAAAGCTTAATGCAGAAACCGTTTTTAACTTTTTGTAAACCGGAACAGAAATTTCAGCAATAGTAACTGCATAAAGCTTTAGAAACATGTTTCAGAAAATTCTGCTACAATTTAGTAATTTTTAAGTTACTGTAACTAAAAATTTCATAGGATTAAAACATTTTCTCGGTTTATTAATTTTATTATAAACAGTGTAGTCTATATTTGTATTGATAATATAAATAGAAAGAAAATATAAGTAAAGTTAATATAAAAACATTTGATTCATTGAGCATATTATATAACCCAGATAAATACGTAGTCAGTTACGTGTAAACTTCGCTCACGTATAGTCTAACTGTAATTCATATTAAAAAGACAATTATATACTACAAATTTGTATTGAAATTATTGAACCAACGGAACAAATTAAAATTACAGATATAACCTATCTAGCTAAAAGGGCGTCATTTTACGTAAACAGTGGACTTACCATTCAATTGATCATAGTATCTTGTAACTGTATTAATTCAAAGCTAATTCGCTCATCGAGCTTTTAGGTCGTTGCCTTTAATCCCGACTCCATCACTTTCCTCACTTTCTTTTTCTCCTGCAAATTTCGAATCCTTTTTACGTTCATGATCACTTAATATCGGAAAAAACAGGTTTACTGCATCATTATGATGTAACATAACTTTTTGCCGTGCATTGCCGCCTTTGACCCCAACCACCATGCTTTGACCGCTTCGAAAGCGATTGAGAAGCGAGGAGTGCGCAGTTAGTAAAGTTGTGTTTCATTTTATTTGAAACGGATTGCTTCTAACCGATAGGTAGATAAGATAACTTTTTCCGGTGATAAAAGTTTGAGGGTAAGTTATAGTTACACGACTTTCTCACCGAAAAGTACTAATGACAAGGTCGTCTGATGTCAGTTTGGATACACAAAATTCGGAAATTTGATTCTGACTGGTCAATCGCTCGACCCTCAACTTTATTTTAATTAATTACGGAGGGGGCGAACACTGTACGAGGGTGGATTGATAAGTTTCCGGCCTGACCAAGAGATGGCGCCACTAGGCCTACCTTGAGGTGGCGTTC
>JAUELO010000279.1:968263-978592 GCA_032357855.1 Amphibolips quercusostensackenii | reverse complement strand
ACCGGAAATTGGTTTCAAGTCACCTGTCGCAATCCTTAGAGAATTTATAAGGGTAGCTTAACCCTTACCAGTTCAAAATCGCAAAAGGCGAAGTCGAAATACCTTAGTCCATAACAATAAATTTAGAGATAAAAAAACTGAACGTCTTCTATTTTAGGGCAGATTTATAGATCTGAAAATCCAAGGTGCGATACCATTTATATGATTTATGGTTGAAAATCAAAAAGTTCAAATCAGTCGATCTTGAATTAAATAGAAAAAATTAGTTTGAATCAAAATTAAATATCTTTTTGGCACAAATAGCCAGATATTTTTAGTATAAATAGAGCTGGAAAAGAGGATATTTGTACTTGTATTTTATAATTATAACTCTTTGTATTTAATGAAATTCTTTTGATACAAACCATTTACGATATTTTGTAAGTCAAAACAACAAAAATTAGACCTAGGTCTTAAGACGTGAAATATAATAATTAAAATTCAATTTTTATTATTCTTTATGATACAATCAATTCAAAAAATAATTTCCAGAATAAAATTCAGATTTTATTGATTTTTTTGTTTTCTCAGTTTGTGTATGCTATTTACAGAACCAGACTGTGAATTAATATTATTTCAAAGATTTCTAGGGATTTTAAGAAACTGAACCGAAAATTGGATTGCAAATAATTTCACAAACTCTATAATGATTTTGAAGGATTGCATAGTATTTTTAAGATTTAAGGATATTTTTAATGTTTCCAAGGGAATTTCCCCAATTTCCAAGGATTTAACAAATTCCATGTCGTTTATATATTTTCTAAAGATTTTACGATATCAGAAATCATTTAAAGGAATAATCAATACATTAAAAAACTTTAAAGAGATTTCAAGTAATTAAAGATTTAAAGATATTTTTAAGAACTCCAAGGAACTTTTAACAGCACTGAAAAATTTCAAGGGATTTCAAAAGACTTTAAGAGGATTTGAAACATTTTAGGATATTTGAAAGGATTATTAGGAATTTTTAATATATTTAAATAATTTGCAGGTATTTCATAAGCTTTTTTTAAAGATTCAAGAGTATTTTGAAAGATCTCAAGGAATTATTATGAGATTTTAAAAATGCTGGAGAATTTTCCAGCGATTTTAATAATTGGAAGTGATTAAACCCTTATATGACACGCATCAAATAATCACTTATGTGGCATAGTAAAATGCTTTATTTTCTAATTCTGCAAATAATTCTCGAAAAATACGTGTATTTAACAATGAAATCTTAAGCTTTCTTTTAAAAGATTAGCATCATCCATCGCACACTAAAAGTGCGTGCAGTTTTTCCATTTGTGGGAAACATAATTTTCAATACAAAATAAAACTTTCGAATAACTATTTATTTGTTGAAAGATTTTGAACGCTTCAATTCAAACTGAAGTTGAATTCTAAGATCTTATATTAGATGAAATTTGAGTTAGTTTAAAAAATATTGAGGTATTGAATCTACCAGATTTTATTTTGGAAATTATGAAAATGTTCAAAAAGCTTTTCTAATACTTTTATTTTATTCTCTTCAACTTGATTTTTCAAAATTAAAAATCATTAAAAATTTTCGTAGGGATCCGAAGAAAAAAATTTTATTGTCTTGAAACATTTCAAAATTTTAAAAAAGCGTATATTTTGTATTAATTTTCTTCAAGATCTTGTACATTCTTTTTTAAAATATTTTGAAATCTCTTTCAATGTTTTTAATTCTTCATTTTTTCCAATAAAAAGTCATATCAATTTTTTTCATGAATTGTAAGAAAATTTTATTATTATCTTAAATCCTTTTAGCATTTTTATAAATCTTCTCATTTTTTTTTAATTTTTCAAAAACCAACAATTTGTTTGAAATTTTCTGTAATCTTCTCAAGATTTTAAGTATTACCAAATCTTTCCAAAACTTCTAAAGCATTCTAGTATTTTTTTAAACAAATCAGTTTTCCAACAAATTTTAAAATCTTACAAAATCAAAAACATTGTCTTACAATCTTCTAGATACTTTTTAAACATATTTTTAAATCATCAAAAATTGAAATTAATGTTTTCAGATAGAACCTAAATCATTGAAAATTGTTCCAAAAATCTTATTGTCGGTACCTACAATTTTTGAAGATTATAGAGTGGTAGCAAAATGTTAAGAACAGAATCATTTTCCAATATTCAAAAATCATTTTGATTACAATTTTCTCTCTTATCAATAATCTTTAGAAGTATTAATTATATTCACGTACTTTCGCAAACGATCAGATTGAATAATTTTTCAACTTTTTGACTTTCACTCGAATATGACTCATAGTCCTTTCGAGAGAAGAAACAAATTTTTTAACATGTTTGATATCATTTTCGAGATTTTTCTCTGACATATTTATTTTCACTCGGCTTCTAAATTTTGCATTTAAAAAAGGCAATGCTGAACTGGTGGCTTATACAAAAGCAGAATGTCAATCGCTTTGCCCGGGTTACGAAGAGCGAATCTTGAGTATATATGTGTTTACGACAGGTTCGAGGATGACTGCACAGTAGGTAGGATAATTTCTATCTGCGCTGAGTAACAGGAAACCTTTCTTGAGAACGAACTTTTTTTCAATTTTTCAACCTTGTTTTCTCTTTCGATTAACCTTGAAATAACATCACCTTTCTAATCAAATTATCAGCGTAAAAAAAACACATAAATTGAACACTCTTTCTCTTTATTGGTGCATATTTTCTCTGCAAATTCTTTTATGAAACAGTGTCACGAAATGCAATTCCATTCTTCTTGCACTTTTCCATATTACTTTTCTTCCCCGTAGATCATTTTATTTTAGCTTATCTTTTTTTCACCATATTTTTCACTTATCTCTCGAACTGAACAATCGTGAGACTATGGCGTTATAAAATCTTTCAAAAGAAAATGACAGATCTAATTTTCTGATTCAAATATAAAAAAAAGAACTAGTTAATGAGCTTCTTATATTCTAGTGATTTCCTTTTAGAAGCACTAGATAAGGTGTCTCCATATATTACGTATTATATTATGGTCCTGTTAAGATATATATTTTTTTAAATAGTAAAATAATATAAGTGTCTAGAATCTCGATAAAGAAAAAAAATTCTTTGTTTTTAATATACATTTTTTATTTTTTTATACTTTCAAGCACCCTTGATATTTTTGGAAATAAGCAAAAAATATTTGGGTTCAAAAGTTAAACAAATTTTTGGTCCTGATAGGCTAGCCAGCATCAGATCAGGGCCCGAAAAAGATTAAATAGTTCATGACAAAAAAATGAATTTTTTTACTATTCACTCTATACTTTTGATACTTTCAAAAACCTTGACTCTTTTTGGAAGTGTGCATAAAAAAATTTGAGTTATACACTAAGAAAAATGTTTGGACATGACGATCTAGCCAGCACCAGATTAGGGCTTAAAGAGACTGAATAGATGATAAAGAAAAAAAATTCTTTTTTTAACGTTTATTTTTTGCCTTCGATTCTTCAAAACAGTCTGGCTATTTTCAGAAATGTGAAAAAAGATATTTGGTTTTGATACTAACAAAACTTTTTGATCATGATGGGCTAACCAGCACCCGATTAGGGCCCGAAGAGACCGCTTAGATTAGACGATCAAACAATCGTCCAAAAAGGATTACGTATTATATGGACGACCCCTAAGAAAGTGAAAAAATAATAAATGTAGAAATATGTAAAAAAAAGCAATTGAAGTGAATTTCTAAGTGTATTGATTTTTGCCAGGCATTCCAAGAAACTCGTAAAGCTAAGCCAAAGGGAATTCTCAAGAATTGTTCGTAGTGACGCACTTCAAGAAAATTACTCGTAGAATAGTTTTCAAAATGATGCGGCTTTGGCCCTGAACGCTAACTCTAGGATGTTTACTGCTGGCCTTAAACCCACTTTATATCAAAGTATTTTTATTAACCTTTTTCAACTTGTCTTTCTCATTTCCCGATTCGAAGTGCATGCAAGATTTTTTTTTCCAAACGCCTGAAGTTTTTGAGGAACTATTTTGAATAATTAGAATCCGGTGGCGCATTCATGAATTGAAATATTGATACATTAAATACCAGATTTGTGACAGAAATTTAATTTCAAGGCGAGAACCTTTGTTAGAAAAAATTGTATAATTCGTGAATTTTTTGGATTAAAATTTATTTAAATTAAATCAAAAATTAATTCTATGATATTTCAGGGGGTAAGTATTGCAATTTAGGATTGTCCGAAAATGTATCACACAATTTTTGTTGAAACTTCGGAAAAAAGAAAATCTTTTGTTTTTTTTTAATCGGTCAATATTAAACCGTGCTTCTGCGCTTTCGAATTTAAGATACAATTTTGACTAGGAAAAGCTCGGTTGAAAAAATATGAGAAAAACAACTACTTCTTATTAACTTTTTACAAATTAAATTTGAGTCACGTCTCAAGGAATGTTCGGCGAATAATTTTCACCCAATAATTTTTTATTTTGACTGCCCTCTCTGATCCTATTGCATTGTGTCCAAAGTATGCCCCTAAAAAATTAAAAATACCAGTTTTATATAAAATTCATATGATGATTCATATTATTCATATATAAATTCATATTTTTGCTTTAAAAAATTAGCAGAACTGGTTATTATTCGATAAAAACAACTTGTCAAGTATTTTTAGACTCATTTTTAATTTTGTATACAATTATTATTTTTTAAACGAAATTCTTCCCCCTCTAAATTCAGAAAAGTTAGTATTTTCTTCCATTAATAATACAGTTCATGAATGTCGAAAGTTATATTTTTGTTTAACACATTTTTCAAATATTGAAATAATATATATTTGCATAATTTTTTTACCAAATCGGGAAAAGTTAGTATTTTCTTAAAGTAATGGTACAATTAAGAAACATTGGTAATACTATTTTTTGTCACATTCTGTAACTTTTTATACCATTTTCATTTGGATAAACAATTTCTTCCCCGTGAATCGTGAAAAGTTAGTTTTTTTGACAAAAATGACATTGTGATTTGTTTTAAGTGTTATATTATTTGTCAATGACAGTTTGCAATGATTTAAACAATGAATAATCAATTCACTTGTACATTTTTATAGGAAGTTTGGAGAAAATACGAGTTTTTTTTAAATCTCTTACACCTTGTCCTTTATTATTTGAAATTTTCTTATTTCAGAACCTATAACCTCATTATTGTGAAAAATATCAATTTGTTTAAACATTTTTTTCAGTAATTTATGGATAGTTACTTCTTTAGACAGAAGCTTACGATTGGAGTTTGATGTTTTATCATTTACAAAACTCGTTTGCACACTGTTTTATGAACAACGAAACGAAATCAATCTGAAAAAGTAAGTATCTATAACTTATTGAAAAAATGGTATACAAATTAAATATTTTAAACAATAATTATGTTGTCAGTTCTAAAATAAAAAAATACTGAATAATAAGGGATTTTTACGATTTTTAAAGAAAAAATTGTTCAAATAATTCAAAATTGTTTTAAAAAATGAAAAATATGTTTAAAAAAATAGCTCTTAACATTCATTAGCTGTATCATTTATTCCGAAAGTCAGAAATATGTAATATTTTGTTATCACGATCTTTAATTTTGATTTTCCCGGAACAGAGTAGTTTTTTTTACCAAATATTTTTAATTCTCATTTAGAAATTAATTTTTTTAATCTATGTCAAATGTCAATTTTCAAAACCGAAGAAATTTTAATCTCAAAACTTTTTGTTGGCTTCCTCGGAATTGGCTAACTTTTTGACATCAAATTTCATTTTCATGTATTCAGAAACTTAATATCTCAGAAGTATGGTTTTATTATATTTTTACACTGATAATTAAATTTATTATCACAATACGCTGTGAAGCGCGGTCTAATTTTAGATTTGTGTCACTTTGAGATTGTCAACTTTCACATTCATTTCCTCAATCTTTGATAACTATTTGTGATAAAACTTTCATGGCCTCAATTCGAGAATACTTCAGCTTGGCAGAGGATATTTGCATTATCTATAAATAGTGATTTCGATTTTACTGCATGTATCTTCGCTATTTTGAAAAATACTCACTTTGTTGGTTATCTAGTTCTGCATTGCTATGATTAATATATTCACGTATATTTCAGGGAATTTCGAAGAATTTCAAGGGATTTCCACAGTTTTAAAAGGTTTTAAGAGATTTCCAGAGAGCTTAATCGTTTTAAATTGATTCCTAAAGATCATGTGCAATATCCACGGAATTTATAAGGATTAAAGGAATATTAGCATAATTTGAGAAACGTTAAGAGATATACAAAATTTTTTTTAAGAATCCATATAGGCTTTTAAAATATTGCAAAGATTTAAAGGGATTGCACGCGATTTCATGGAAGGTTAGATTTTACGAGTTGTTAACTTCTTGATTATGTATTCAAAAGGACGTGTGAAATATGAAATATTTATTAATAAGAAAGAAATAAAATAAATAAGGACATGTGTATAATATTATAAAAAGTAATTTCAATAGCCAAAGAATGTTTCAATTAGCATATTTTAAACCAATAATTAGAAAGAGAAAATTTGCGTAATTAATGGAGGCTGACAAAGTAATTGAAAGAATCAATCAAACAGAATTCAACATTATATTTTGATATAAATTTTGCATATTTGCGTAATTTAAGCTTTCGTTTTTTAATAAAACTAAATAGAGAATTATTTATAAAGCCCAGCTTTTACGAAAGATTAATGCATAGAAATGGGACACAAAATTATAATCTGATGGAAAAAGGTGAAAAGGACGATGAGAAGCCGTAAGAAAGTCCACAGGAATGTATTATTTGAAACCTAATCCCTTCACGGAATATAATAATTTCTGGAAAGTTTTTTTCACTAATAAAATTATTTTTACCAAGTATTAATATTGTAAATTTCAAATTTTTGATCGAAAAATTACTTTGAACCTTTTTAATTCAAGTCCCAAAACGTTGCTAATAAAAAACAAATAATTGGTATTAAAATCACTATCTAAAATCGATTTTTAAAAAAATGTAAATTTTAGATTATGGCAAAATATGATAAAGCTTCATCAGACTTCATCAAACTGTAAATTTATTAGGTTGACAAAGAAAACATCTTGTATTATTTGAAACTATAATTTTGCGAAGAAATGATTATTTGCAAAAATTAATGTTATTTTTGAAATTAAGTTGAATGTTAAGTTTTCATAATTTTGATTATAAAATAAATGTTGAATGGTTTGAAGCTAGAGAAGTCGCATGTCTATTTCTCTGTTTACATAAAAATAAGAAGAATAATTGTGAATGTTTAGATCATCTACATACTTGTATAAGGCAAACAAATTTAAGAAATATGTTTCACAACAAAAATAAAAAAATAATTACGCTAAGGTGATCTTTGCAACAGAATATAACCAAAGTTAGAGACGTATTCTCAGTATCACTTCGTATAATTTCAAACCAATTTTGTCATTGTAAACTTTTTGGAACACATTATAGATAATTTCAAACGCATTTTTGTACTTGAGTTTTGGCACCCTGGCACAAGACACACACTTAAAGCACAATTCTCTTCCGTTTTTTACAGAAATTCGTATTGTTATACAGCTGTGTGCATCATCTCTGACGTCATGTGTGTGACGTCATCATAGCACGAAAATTTGACATTTTAAATTATAATTTTTATTAATTTGAATTTTATAAATGAATAAAACTACTTATTCCATTTAAAGGCATATTATTATTATACTTTTATTATCTACTACGACATAAAATGGTTCCTAAAATTTCGGAAATTACTCTATTATTCTGATATTGAAGCAACCTTCGTTCGGTTCACTACATATATTGCTACAACGACTTATACAAAAACAAGACAATTTTATAATATGTTATCGGCAGTATAATCATAGCTAGGTTCCATGGTCACAATGAAAATTCATGTTACCATTGTATACGTTCGTAATCGCGTACCTGTTGCAGACAGCTCGGTCTCGGTTGGCTCAATTCAACCCTCATTCCCAACCCTCGACATTTTCATGCGTTATAACATCTTATCGTCTGTTTTATACGATATAGAGAGAGTTAAGAGATTTTAAAGGTCTAGAGAGTATTTCAAATAATTACACAATTTTTACGGTATTTAAAGTTTCCTAAGCTTTTTGGGAATTTCATGAGATCTCAAGGAATATAAAGATTTCAAAGCGATTACAAAAGTTTTAGAATATTTTAAAAGATTCTAAAAAATTACGAGTGGTTTCGGAAATTCAAAATTATTTTAAAAGATTTCAAGAGTTACAAGAAATTTTATGGTACAGCTTGAGAAGGTTTTCAAGTGATTTTAAGAGATTTTAAAGGATTATAAGAGATTTACAGAGAGTTAGAAATATTTCCAAAGAAGTCCCTGGATTTCAAAGAATTTTAAAAATCTCATATGATACTAAAGTATTTTTACAAATTTTTTAATATAAAAGGAGATTTTAATGGGATTTCGAAGATTTGAATGGATTTAAAAAGATTGCATAAGATTAAGGAGGATTTCAAAGGTTCATAAAAAATCTAACAGATTTAAAGAGATATAAAGGGTTTTTGATGATTTTGTGAGATTTCAAAGGATTTTAAAGATTTCAAACGATTTTAAAGTATATCCACAGTTTTTAATGAGTTTCTTAAAATTAAAAAAGATTTAGCGGTATTTGAAACTCTATAAATTTGAATCAGTTATAACTCTCATAGATTTCAATCAGTATGAATCAGTTACTCTTTACTAATTAATAAGTCAAAATAACTGATGCATATTTAAAATGTTTTGACCGATTAATCAGTAAATATTAACTAGTTCATAGCTAGAATCCAGTCACAGATGGAAATCAGCAAACATTTAAACTGAAAGTTCAATTTTGGAGACAAGGATTTTCTATCATCATAAAGGATTTTAACTGATTTCGAGGAATTTTAATGGATTTTGAGGATTTCAAAGACTTTTGAAAGAATTTCGAAGGTTTCAAGAGATCTCATAAGATTTTAAAATATTTCACGGAATTTCAAGGGTTTTAACTGATTTTGAGAGAGTTCAAGGGATTTTAACGGATTATAAGGAATGTTAAGATATTGAAAAATAAATCACGGGGTTTCAAAGAATTTAAAAAGATTTCAAAGATTTTACGCTATTTCCAAAGTACTTTTACGAACTTTTAAGGATTTCATGACATCTCAAGGAGTTTTAAAAGATGTCAAGGTATTACAAAGATTCAAGGTAGGATTTAAAATTATTTTAGAATGTTTCAACAGTTTGAAGAATTTCACTAGTACAATTGCGAAAAGAATTTAATTTTTTCAAGGGATTTTATAAGATTTTTAGAAAATTTGGGGAGTTTAATGCGATTTTCAGATATTATACTGGATCTGAAAGGATTTCAAAAGATTCCGAACGTTTTTAGGGAAAAAGGAACGATTCATATGAATTTCAAGGAATATTAAGAAATTTTAAGGGATCCAAAGAGTTTTCGGTATGTTTCAAAAAACTAGCTACGAGCTTTCAAAGATTTCAAGGGTATCATGTGATAACGAAGTATGTTCACTAATTTTGAAGGATATCAGGGTATTTTAATAAGATTTCAAAGATTTGAAGGGATTTCAAAAGATTTTCAAAAATTTCAAAGAATTTTTATAACGGTTTTTTAAAGATATAACGGGGTTTCGATCAGTTCACGGAAGATTTTAAAATATTTCACGGATTTCACCCTATGCTTAGAAATTTTAAGGAATTTACATAGATTTTAAAGAATGTTAAGGGATCTTTATGGATGTTTTGATTTGGCCAATCAATTATTTTTTAAAGTCAACCAAAAATTCTTGGATTCAACCAAATTTTCATGTTTGTTTGGCCAAATAACAGCTTGCCCTAATTTCTGTTTTCTGAACAGTTAACAATCCAATTGAGCGTCCGGATCGAACAACTCGCCGAGCGCGCGAACACGAGGAAAAGTATTGTCCGAACGTCTCGTTCGACGGAAATTTCAAAAAGCAGAAAATTTTTTTGTTTATAGAGTTGTAGAGAATGACGAGATGGAACTTTTTTCTATTTTCTGTTTTTTATCAGATAAGTATTTTCAATAATAAACATGAAAAACTGAAAAAATTTATTCCCCAAATTCAATTATGTTTTGAAACATAAATCGTCTTTACTCAGACAAATATTATTGAAAATTTTTGAATTTTAGTATACACGCACATTATACACTAGCGATGCCTACAAAATGAAAAAAAAAGTTGAAACTACAAAATTGTTTGTTAATGTTTAATTGCAAAATGGAGACAGATT
>JAUELO010000279.1:932168-942619 GCA_032357855.1 Amphibolips quercusostensackenii | reverse complement strand
AGCATTAGCCCGCGAAGAAAATTTGTAGATATAATTAAGGCTATAGAGCCTTAAGCAATAAACTTCCTTTTTAATCTAAAATAAAAACAAATTTAACAATGACTTTAAACGTAGAGGTTTTGACAATTTTATCATATTTGCAAGTAAACTTCTTCTTTCTATCTAAGCTGAGCACGCTGTGCAAAAATTGAAAAAAGCCGAGCGCGTAGCGCGAGGTACATACATTACCCAGCACGAAGCGCGAGGTAAATATATTATCGAGCGCGAAGCGCGAGATACAACAGCCGCGCGCCCTAGGGGCGCTCAAACTTGCGAGCGAAGCAAAGATTTTTTGAGGTAATTTTATGCACTTAGAATTCATTTGTTCATATTTTTTGTGCTAAAATTCAATTTTTTTCACCTTTAACATGCTTGAGGTAAAAAATATTAATCAATTACAGACAAAATTTACCAGTATATTCAGATTTTTTGAGGTAATTTTATGCACTTCGAATTCATTTGTTCATATGTTTGTGCTTAAATTCAATTTTTGTCACCTTTAGCATGCTTGAGGTAAGAAATATTAAGCAATTACAGAAAAAATTTATCAGTATATTCAGCTCATCAGAAACTAACCATTTTTTGCTATTAGAAATCGATCACTATAATTGGAATTAAAAGTTTTGAAAAAAGAAAATGTAATTTTTCATAAATTATTATCAACGGTGAAAAGGGGAAAAATGTTTATTTTAAAGACATCATTTTACATACTTCTATAGTAAAAATTCTTATACAATTTACGCTTAAAATTTTCATTTCAATTTCATAAAAATTAGAAAAGATACTTAAATATTAGTATTATTAAGAAGTGAGTTTCCGCGAATTTAAGAGTAAATACATTTATAAAATAAAATTTTTAGCCTTTGTGTTGTTCACCCGATAGTTTTTAATGACTTGCGTGAAGCTTCAACGATTTCTTTCAAAATTAAAGGATTTATTGAATTTTTAACGCCTTGACATACATTTTTCTTTCCTAAAAAAATTACGTAATTTTTTCACCAAATGTCACTAAATGAGAGGGTGAGACTTTCAAAAATGAAAAGGATCATTTTTTTTTACCACCTACTTCACATATTATAAAATGCATACTGCCAAAAATCATAAATAAATTTCTGTAAAATTTTAACAAAATTTTTATTTGAAAGTATTTATTTCAAATGAGGCAGATTCTACACTACAAGTCGCATAATCTCTCTGGAACGAAATACGTTGTTTTTTTATAGGATATTATTTGATATGTATTTTTTACGATATGCAAAAAATGTCTACGAGGGTATGAGTATTATTCAATTTTGTTGTTCATTTTTCGCTGAATTTTTTTCCTTTCATGAGATAGAAAGTCTGCGAGTTATATGCGGATTTTTGTTGCTATGACATTTTTTTCTATGAAATCAAATTTCCCAATTTTTTAGAAACATGAGCGATACAATTTTGAACATAAAAGTTTACACATTTTACAATTTCCTACAAAAAAAGAGAGAAAGAATGACTTTACTAAAAAAAATGTTAACGCAAAAAAGTTTTATTTTTCCGAAATACACCATTTCTCTGTAGAATATTTTTATATAAGAGCAATATTTTTTTAAATAAATCATGAAAACTGTAAATATAGAGTTCGCTTTAAAAATTTACTGCAACTCGAAAATTAAAACGCGCAGAAAAACCTTTGAGGCTTTCTTTGTGCAATACCGAATGTGAATTCACATATAATATTTACATATAAAGTTTGGACTATGGCAATTCAGTCGATATGAAAATAATAATTTAGAAATTGGTAGCTCTTTTAACTGTGGTGAAATTCAGCGAATTTATATACAACTTTGCAGACCGTATTTTTTTATTTTTTACATACATACACATGGTAATTAATTTTCATAAAACTACTCTCTAAAGCGAATGAGTAACCATTAAACATTGAAATTGGTTATGAGTTTCCTTTTTTATGAAAGTTTGAAAAAAAGCAATATTGAATTTGGGCGCCTGCTATTATGAAAAAAATCTACAGCTGAATCGCTGACATTGTCGCTCAGAATTTCGGATAGAATTTCAAACAAATCTTTAGAATTACCCATATATGTATATTTGTAATTAAAATTTCATATAACTGAATGCTCTTAATGTCAAAAAAGTGTACAAAGTAAACAAAAAGTATAAAATGTTTGCACAAAGTATAAAACAAAGAAGGGCTTTTTCCTAATACAAAGTTAAGGCGAGGGGCTATTCACTCTAAGTCCGCTGAAGTTAATGTAACGTTATTTTAGCAATGTCGTGTGACTAAAATCGTAATTTCGAGACTTCATTTGATTCTAGTTTTCAAATTCGTTAGTTGTTGACTTCGAGGAATTCAAGCGATGACTGTCGACTTCGTTCTGACTTCGTCCTGAATTCATGACTCGGTTTGACTCTGCGCGTGCTCTGTACACTGCAGCGCAATGCAAGGGGCACTCTGAATCCCGCCTGCCGACTTTGTCCTGACTTCGTAACTCGGTTCATGACTCAGTTTGATGCAGCGTGACGTCATAGCTACAACGACATCAACGTTGCTTTTCATAGCATTACGTGATTTCGTTACGACTTTACGCAAAAATCTAACGTTCAAAACGTTAGACTTCAGAGTGAACAGCCCCTTGCGTTAAGGTGTATTAATTTTAATTATTCTTTTTTACTATGTGGCTAATCACATGTGCCATAGAAAGCTATTTAACCATTAAATATTTTTCTTTTATAATAGATGGTAGAAACCTGATTTTGAAATATGTTGAAAAACAATAAATTTTTTAATCCGACTATTCCATTGAAATGCAACAACATCAAGGGAAAAAATAAGACCTTCTTAATCACGATTGAATTTATTCTGTACTTATTTGCTTTTGACAATCTTATAAATTATGTTTTACGTTAAAAAGATACTTATATTGTTCGACATTGAATGAAATAAACTCTATATTATATTGTTTCTATTCCTACAACTGTTTCTGAAATAATTATCCTGCAGTGACATTTTTGTTGTGTTTTTTTCTATAATTGAGAAAAAAATATAGGAAAATAGTAATAGGCTTTTAATGATTTTCCCATAAAATATATGCATAAGGTTTTTTTGAATTTGTTTTCAGTGGGTCTCGTTGAAACCAAATAATGTAAATTAGTCTGAGGAGACTGTAATGTAACGTTATTTCACTTTAAATTACTTTTCAGTATTGAGTAAAAAAGTTTTTAATGAAAACATCGTTTTTGGAACAATATATTCACCTTATTTCCTCATACTTGTTCTTTCTTCTTATGGGTATATTGTTTAGTGAGGAGTTGAATCATAATTTATTACATCAATTCTGATTAATCTATATTTTTTCTACTTTAACAAAGTTACTCATTTCTATTTTTATACTTGATCAAAGACATATCAGGCATTATATACAATGCCTAGGCAAGGTGTTAAATAAGGATTGACCTTTATTCTTTCCCAGTCTCTAGCAGGCATTTTGAACATTACCAGGGCATTTTATACAACGCCTAATTAAATAATTTCCCGGTAACATGTACACGTAATTACACTTTATCCTTTGAAATCCACACAATATTGTGTGAGTTAATGGAACGGTAATTGAGTCCCAATTCTATAAATAGGACAGGCATCGTTATTTAATCTCTGTGAATTTGAATCAAGAACGTGAATGCACAAATTCATGCATGCAGGTATCCTAGTCCGAGAACCCACAACTATTACCTGCACAGAATCAGTGAAATAGAAGAACGATTGAGCAAACTAATTCGCAATTTGACGCTTCTCTCCGAGCTGTTATTTAATACTAAACTTTAATTACCCAACTTAATCTTATGCTATTTATTTTTAAACTTATCAATACTTATTCAAATTCTTATATAAAAAAAAGTCATTTCTCCTTAAAGCTTTTTTCCATGCATGTGAAACCAACGTAAGCAATTGGGAATATTGCGATGGATAGAAATTTCCATTTCATGATTCTGTGGTTGGCTTGATGGAATCTGTGAATAATTTATCAGTCCATTTGTATCTATCAGTTTCATGTGCATTATTTGGTGGGTCCCTGAACATTATTTTACCGGTTACAAAGTTAAATGATTTATAATGATAAGACTGGTTTGTTTTGAAGTTGTTGAGAATACTTCAGTCCTAGTGGGATTTCAGATTGCAATAGATTTTAAAAGATAGTTTTTGAAATATATTTTAAAAGATACTTGACGTTTTGATTTAGAAATATTTTCTGGACCGATTTTAGATCCCAGCGTTACTACAACTACAATATAGAAATAAATAGTCTCTTATTAGAAGAAACAAGTTCGGTAGCTAAAGCTGAAGAGCAACAGGATTCCAGATTAATTATTTTACTCTGTAATCGTGTGATCATCCGGATTTCAAGTGTCACTGAATTCATCTTTTGGTAATGAATTCTGCTATGGTTGATGTTTTAATCGATAAATGACGATAAAGGACAATGATGCATGATAAAACCATTATTGTAAATCACCAATAGGTTCTGTCAAAATCAGACGAAAAGCTTGCGTGGGCTTAAAGTTAACAAACGTCAATCAATTTATAGCTAGCGGACAGTGATTCAAGTTTATGACATGAACGTAAAGTTACAGTTTCATGTAATGTAACTGTCGTTTCGTAACATATCCCTAAAGCAATAAATACATTCCATGTATCACAGTTTTCAATTAAATTCAGCACATGGAGGGATAGTGAAATTATAAGAAATTTTTGAAATTTATAAAAAATGAAAATTATTGACTTCATTTTACTATTATTCTCTAATTATACAAGAAAAGCATCTAAATACAGACTTTACGCTCATTACCTGATTCCACTCTTTTTTTATGTTTTCAAGAAAACTCAACTATTTTTCGAAGCAAGTTAATTCTTTTGAATTGAAAAGTCTGCTATTACATATATTTTTGGTTCAGAATTAATCCCGTTTCGTTGAAAATAATTGCATGGAAAAAATTTGTCCTATAAAAAGCGTAAAATTTAAGTAAAAAGCCAAGTTCAGTCCACGACGAATCGTAGAAAAGTTGTGAATATTTTTAATTTGGTTCAAAAGCATTTGTATAAGTTCCTAAAGTCAAAAATAGGGTGCTGGTATTACAGACAGTCCTGGACAGTCTGGGAAAAGATATCTGCGCCTCGATGTGCGCAATCGAACATCAGTCGGCAATGCGAAATGAAGATGGCGGCAACCTGTAACATTAGGCTTGTCTTTTAACGCAAGAACTGGTAGTAAAGAAAATACTTTGATTGAAAAAAATTTTCTTTAAATTAAAAAATATATTCATCGGTAAATACGACAAAAAATTACTAACAATACAAGCCGATTGAATTCCGAAAACGTTTATTATTTCGTGAATTTTCAAGAATAAAAAGAAGACAAAAATAAATATAATATCTTCTTTTATAACGAGCAAAATGTATTTTTTGGCCTCTAACTAATTTAAATAAGAAACGAATTTTCAACAAGACTTAAATTTTTAAACGAAGAGGCGAATCTATAAAAAGTTAATTTTTAACAAAGTATTTCAACTTATAACCAAATAGTTGAACTTAAAAAAAAAAAATGAATTTTCTGCCATCAAAATTAATTCTTTATCGAAAAAAACTAATTTTCAACAAAATACATTCATTCTTAACAAAATTGTTGAATTTTGAAGCCAAGAAGACTAATCTTCTGCAGAGCAGTTGAATTTTTAACCCAAATATATGATTTTTCAACGAAAGAGTTAATTTTTAATCAAAAATATGAATTTTGTACAAAAATGTGGAATTTCTAACTCAAAAATATGATTTTTTAACAAGAAAGATTATTTTCTGCCAAATAGTTTAGTATTTTATAAAATATTTAACTTTTTGAAATTTCAATTTTAAGACTAAGAAAAACACAAAAAAATGCAATATTTTCTTTTATTACTAACAAAATGTATTTTTTGAGCTGCAATTACAATTCATTTTTACATGTATATTTCAAGTTATTTTAGAGAAAAATCAGGGTCGCGATTCGGCGGACGATTCCAAATTCCCGGTCATTTTGAGGTTTTTCCCGGTCAATTTTTTCAATTTTCCTGAATAAATAAAAGTAAAATATGCATATTTGCCGCAAAACTCAAAAATTTATTTTTATTTATCACGTTCATTCTAAACATCGTTTAAGACAACAGAGCGAAAAATTTCAAAGTAACTGAATTTTGAAATAAATACTTGTTTTTTTACTACAAAATATAAATTTAAAAAAAAAATGGAAGAGTTTAACATCCGGTTAGAAAAATTAGTTAGAATAATTTAATTTTAAGCCAAAAAGATAAATTTTTAACTAAAATGATGAATATTTAACTTAAATACATAAATTTTCAACCACAAAGATGAATTTTCAAAGAACTATATTAATTTTCTACCAAAAAATACAATTAAAAAAAACATGAAATTTCAACAAAAGGAGACAAATTTTCAACCAAATAGTTAAATTTTGAACTAAAAAAAATTATCTTCTAACAAAAAATGGAATAGTTACATTTTTAGTTAATAAAACAAATTTTGAACCTAACTCATGAAGTTTCAATTCTAATAATGAATCTTTAACTGGAATAGTTGAATTTTAAAACAAAAACATTAGTTTTCAACGAAAACAATAAATCTTTAACTGAAATAGTTGAATTTCTCAATTAATAAAAATTAATTTTTACTGAAAAAAAGATAAATTGTCAACCAAAACTTGAATAATTAAATTTAAAGTTAAAAAAAATTGATGATCAACCAAACAGATGAATTTTAACTAAGACTATAAAATATGCAACTAAGATAATGAATATTTGAGTAAAATAATTGGGCCTTAGACGAAAATTATTTAAATAATAAAAACTTTAATTTTGTTGCGATCAGAAGTAAATTCCCAGTTTTTCATTAAATTCCCGGTCATTTTCTAGTCAAGTCGACACCCTGAAAATATTTATATTACTGATATTATCAATCTTCCAGCACTTTAAAACTCACAAATAGTAAATGAGCACTGAACTTTCGACGTGAATATACAGTGATAAATTTTAAATAAATTCACGTTATATTAAATATTCTTACCATTAAAAACAATCAAATGAGATAGTTAATATATAACATTTAAATAAAACATGTCAAAAAAATATTCAACGTTGAAGTAAGAAAATAAAATATCACTTACGGCACCACCAATTATTTTTGGCCTGGCAGTGGTCGTTTCTTACAAGCGGTCAGAATATTTTTGGTAAGTATATAATGACCATTTTGACCGATATACCCAGCGTGCCTTATTATGCGACAGGGAATAGCGTTGTATGGAGTAGGCTTAAGTTAGGTTATAGAATTAGGTTTGAGTGTGCGTTAGATATAAGTGAAGAGTACGTTTCTCGTGTGTCAACTGTGTGACCCTGTGATGTAAACAAAACACTACAAACCTGGTGTTCTGCTTTGCAGTACGACTTAGTTTATTTGCTTTTGAACCCTTCATATTTTTCCAAACTGTCTTACAAATTATATTCGTTGCCACTTCATTCACTTTTTCCCAGACTGTCTCAGACATTTTAGAGTCTCCAAATTGTTTTTGCTTTATCAAAATTTTCTAGACAGTCCAGGACTTTATGTAATTCTTTCTTGTACTTAGTATTAAAATATCTTGTGAATATTTAAATAAGGGATCTTTTAATTCTTATAACATTTTGGTACCGTCCAAGATACCTAGACTGAGTTCTACAATTTTTATAGGAAACATTTTTTCCGAGTGTACTATTCGGGTGAAGATTTAAATATTTTTTTGAAAATTCGTTTTACTGGTTTAAGATCAAACTATTTTGAGTACAAATCCTTATTTTGTGTGGTAAATTAACATTTTTACCTGCAAATTTAACTATTTCACTTTTAGTTGAAAAAGTATCGTTTTTAGTTGAGAATTCAACAATTAAATTTTTCATTGAGAATTTATTTTACATCCTCATTCATGAGAGTGTACTGTAATCATTCAAATTTTCGATCTCTAGGTTTAACGTATCTTCACGTCACACACAGAGTCCTAAAATGAAGGTCGATCTCGTGAAACAGATATTTCCTATCAGAGTTACAAAATTTAGAGCATTTTTCAAATTTGGGAAAATTTTTTTAAACATTATTTTTAGAAATTTTGTCAAAGTTTCTGGCACACGACAAAAAGGCTTGCAAATTATCCTTATAGCATTTTTAATTTCCATAAAAATTTAAATAGTTATATAGCTTTTAACATTGAATCTATTTTTCTGATAGATTAAGAAATTCGAATGAAAATTTTGCCTAAAGATATCCGAAACTGTTCCAATAAATTTTTTCAATTATACTAAAATTCAAAAAAATAGATCATTTTCCAAATTATCTAATTGTTGTTTTGAAAATGGCCGAGGCTAAGAGTATGGCTAGTCTGTACGTTTGTGTATGTTTATGACGTTGGCGAGCCTGAAAGGAAGGACTTTTACAAGGGGAAGGGGGCCTGGAAAAGGGAAGGGGGCATGGCTTGTGACCGGACGTATAGACACTACCTTTTAAGATATCCTTAAATGTTCAAATAAATTAGCTATATTAAGATGTTTTGAAAACGATATAAAATGAGTTTCAATATCCATTTAGAACTTACTAAAAATTTTTTTACAGTTGATTTAGAACCGAACTTCGAACGAATAGAATCAAAGCCTATGACTGAATTTCTCTGTTTATTACATTCAAAAAACTTATATTTTTATAATAACATCATATTGAGAAACATACTAACTTCCAATATTCCGTTACATTTAGAATGTAATCGTTTAAGCCGCAGCCGTTTTTAAAAACAAATTGAAAAACAATTTATGTTGCAATTTACGACTGTAGTCCATCAGGCGTTCAAATTACAGTTTTCGATTTGAGTTTCAATATTTATGATATTTGAAAAATGCACTTTAAATGTACGCAATAAACTACGAAAACGAGCGCGGAGTGCAAAAGCGTACCCGCGCGCCCTAGGCACACTTAAACTTTTCAACATTTATTTTGTTAGTTAAAGATTTTAATATTTTTTTAAGAATTCGTTTTTTGTTCTGAAATTAATTTTTGAATGAAAATTTAACTATTCTATTTTGGGTTGAAATTTTATTTATTTCTTTATAAAATCTTCTTGTTTGGTAGAAAATTAATCTTATTGATTGAAAATTCAACTACTTGGCTGAAAGTGGAACTACCTTGTTAAAAATACATTTCAATAAATGAAGATGATCTCCTTTTTGAGAAATTCTCTGTTTTTGGATAAATATTGAGCGTTTTTAGTATAAATTCAACTATTTGGTTGAAAATTGACTTTGTTGTTGATAATTCAATTCTAGAGTTGAGCTATTTTGTTAGAAATGGATTTTAATGGTTTAATATTGAACTACATATTGTTTCTTAAATTTATTTTGTTGTTGTTAAAGATTAATTATTTTAATTAAAAATTTAAATATTCGATTTTTGGTTGAAAGCTGTTTGCTTTCAGTTGGAAATCGAACTATTTAGTTGATAATTTATGTGCTTTTTCGTGAATCCGTATTTTTTCGTAGAAAATGAATCTCATTGATTGAAATAATTTATGCGTTTTATTGTGAATTCGTAGTTTCTGTAGAAAATTAATTTTATTGATTAAGAATTCAACTACTTGGTTGAAAGTGGAACAACTTTGCTAAAAATTAATTTTATCAATTGAAGATCATCTCTTTTTTAAAAAGTTAACTGTTCTGTAGAAAATTTGTCTTTTTGGTCAGAAAATTTAACTGTTTCGTTCAAAACTCGTTTTTTCTTGAGTTTAAAGTTAACTTTTTGGTTTAAAGTTCATATTTTGGGGTAGAAAATTCAAGTGTTTTGTGGAGAATTCGCCTTTTTGGCCTGAAAATCAAAAAATTTGGTTGAGATTTTTGTCTTTTCTGAATTAAAAATCTTGGTTGAAAATACTTCTCTTTTAGTAAAATTTTTTTTCTTTTTTTTTTTAAACAGATCAACTTTTTGTTTAAAAATGAATCTATGTTTGCTGAGGATTCAACTATTTTCTTGAAAATTTATCTTTTTTTCTCGGATTCGACTGTGTTTTATTTGAAATTAAAATATTTTTTGGGTTAAACTATCAACTATTATATTTTTTGTTAAGAGTTCGTCCTTGCAGGCACAAAATTCGTCATTTTGGATTTTATTAAAATTTTATCGCTTTTGGTAGAAAATTATTCTTGATTGGTTGAATATTCAACCCATATTTATGTTTGTATGTTTTGTGTTTTATTTCCGGTGTTTATGAAATGAAATCAAGACAACAATTGTTCGACAGAGTAACTCATATTTTCTATTTTGAAGGAAACTTGAATTTGTAGCCTGTATTTCTCTACCTTAATAT